>JAPYYZ010004570.1:1115-13363 GCA_030522705.1 Eretmocerus eremicus
TCCTTCCTTTATTCCTTTTTCTTCTCCGAGCCACTGCCACGGAATCATATCAAAACAACTTATTTTTTATCCAATCGACGAGATCTTTCCATTGGTCAAACCCATTTTTTCCACAACCCCCCATTTTCTGGAGATCGATTCACCTCCGTGTGTGTGTGTGAGAGAGAGAGAGTGTGTGTGTGTGTGTGTATGTGTGTGTGTGTGTGTGTTAGTGTTGTTCAAATTTTTTGTCCACGGAAACTCCCACACGATTCATCCGATCAGTACCAAATTCTACTACTTACTTCATCAGGACCACTGACTCAAGAGCCCAGTCCATTTCCAGCCCTTCACGGTTCCGTACATTTCCATCTACGAACTTTTAAGGATCCACCATTTCACGATTGAAAAGATTCATAACATATACATTTTAACCATTATTTTGCCCTCTCTCGGGATCTATCATTCAAAAATTTTGGGTTTATTAGTGTCCGTCGATTAGATATCCCGGAACTTGAATTTTACCCATTTCCGGCCCATATGTGCCTTTTATGCCCGTTTTTGCCCTTTTTGGCTTTTTCTCGGATCGAGCATTCTAGAATTTTGAAAAAATTATTCCTGGACTATTTCATTACCATCTTTTGATTAGAAATCCCAGAATTTTGGTTTTGTCCATTGCCCCTTTTTGCCCTTTTTGGCCCTTTTGCCCTTTCTGACCTTTTATCGGAATCTACCGCTCTCCAATTTTGGAAAAATTATTCCTGCACTATTTCATCATCTTCTGTCGATTGGATATCCCAGAATTTCGACTTTGCCCATTACCATGACCATCTTTTCCCTCTTTACCCTTTCTGCCTTTTTATCGAATCTATCACTTTAAAATTTTGGAAAAATTATTCCCATAGTAATTTATTATTTCCTGCCCATCGGATATCTTACAATTTTGATATTGCCCTTTGTCATGCTCCTTTTTACCCTTTTTGCCCTTTCTGCCCTTTTATCGAGTCAATCACTCTTAAATTTTGGAAAAACTTTTCCTGGACTTTTTCATCACTCTGTCGATTAGATATCCCAGGATCTCACTTTTGCCCTTTGCCAGGCCCTTTTCGCCTTTTTCTGCCCTTTTCTCGAATTGACCATTTGAAAATTCTGCAAAAACTATTCCCGGGCTATTTCATTACCCTCGATCGACTAGATATTCCAGAATCTCGATTTTGCCCATTATCACGCCCGTTTTGCCCTTTCTGCACTTTTATCGAATCTATCACTGTAAACTTTTGCAAAAATTATTCCTGAGCTATTCCATTACCCTCTGTCCATTGGATATCCCAGAATTTCGATTGTGCCCATTACAACGCCCTTCTTGCCCTTCTTCCTTTTTTCTTGATTCTATCATCATGAAATTTCGCAAAAATTATTCTTCGACTATTTCATGACTCTCTGTCGATTCCAGATTGACATAGAAATAAGTTTAATTATAGTATACATTGAAATAATTTTGAGATTTGATTCTTGGTACCCCTTTAAGAAAGCATACTGCTAATCTCTTTTAGCAGCGTATTTCTGTACCTTTTGACTGTGGGAACTAAGTACACTCTCGCGTATTTTTTGGCGAATGGGAATACCCGAACGAGTAGCATTTCCTGGCAATTCCAACATCGGTATGTCGGTAAAGAGAATGGAAAGATTTATTTGGGAAACAAAATTTTTCGGGGAGGATACAAATGAGGTACTCTGTGTCATCCATGTCATCTAAAGCACGGTGATGATGCAGTCGGACGTTGTGTTATCCCAGATTGTTTGTTGGTCACGCCAACGTGAGTCACGACTTTTTAGGTGTCGAAGCCCGGGATTTGTAACGCTCACAATTCTCGCCATGTTGAAGGCACACAAATTTTTCGGACGTTTACAAATTTTTCGGACGTTTACCGTCAACCAGGAATACGCATTTTGGATCCTTTTGGCACTTTTTCTCTTGCCAGGCTGCGATATTTTTTGTAAACGAGAAAATCTGAAAAAAGGCGAATCGTTTTTCAGTAATCAAAAAATCATATGAAGTACAACTCAGCCGCGAATTGTATTCTCGAGCAAAAGAACAAGGACTGAATACTTTCTCCGGAAGCTTGTACGTTTTCTTCCTCTTGACACTGATTCCTGATCACATCGACCGGAGAAAGTTATCAATAAAGCTGCAGTCTAATTTTCTCAATGGGTTAAAGATCTGCTAGCAACGAGGTGGGATCGAGACAGCACGGGAGGTTTAGTTGACATATCGCTGTGCAAAATCCTAAGAGGCAACAAATAACTGAAACATGTACCTACCTATAAGACGTCTATCGGGGGAAAACAGCACAAGGACACGGAAAAGTTTCTGAGTTTGCCATTTGAATATGCTTTCCTTTTACTCTAAATCGAATTCATGTTTGTCTCGACGTCTCATCTAAGAGCCTATTCAATAAGAGGAGGGACTCCGGGTTTCTTAGAAAAATTCTCACCAAATCCGTCTTCTAGCAGTGAAAGCCTCTCCACGTGGGAAGTTCGATCTCTACATTTCTGGAGTAGCTTATCTATTTATTCCATGAACTCTTAGCTTCAGACTCACAAAATGTCGTAGCAAGAGTTTTATAACCAATCTTTATCCCATTAATTCGTTCCACGTTTCAGCCCCCATTAAAACTTGAATCATATTGTAGCAAATTGTCCTCGCACAGCGCTCACTCGCAGTAATTGTCTCTCGTCAATTTGGATCGATCCCAAGAGTCCAATTGGTATTCTCGATACACCCAAATCGATAGTTGCACAATGAATCGCGCTCCACAAGCTTTGCCAAATTGTAATCGATCGAGCCACCTCTGTACGTCTGTCACTCCAAATTCTCACTGCACAAAAACTCGCGGCTGCTCAAACTCAAATGACATAACGGACGCGTAACCTCGATCGCCGATACGTGGGCGCTCGTCTCGCCTCGTAGAGTTGTCAGCGACGAGAGCCACGGGGAATTTTATACGGGAGCGCAGTTTTGGCGTAGTGGAGCGCGATCGGAATCGGTAAGATCGGTCTGGATTCACGTGCATAAGCGTATGTTATTCTTACGAGAGAGCCACTTTTTGATGACGAGATATTCATTTGCGTGTCTCGACGCTTATGGAAGACTGTATTCCTATGGTCGAGATGAGTTTGATGATATTGATTTTTGACTGGGTTTCGAGCTGAGTTGTGAGCCTGGCCTCGTTCATTCTGGAAGGAGCATATAAAGTTTGAGCACAGCCATTGACATCCGCGTGAGAATAATATTTTTTCGACGGATTGACGACAGGATCACCGACAGGGCTACAATAGCTCGCTCTAGACATGTTTTTGTGTGACCATCTTTCGACTCTTTCTTCTTTCGATGAATGACGAGGATGTCAATGGCGTTACAGTTAGCACCGAAAAGTTTGGGATCAAGGTCTCTTTGAAATGCGTTGTTGAAATAAACTCTGATCAAGTAACGTGCGCCCTCGTTATTTCAAAATTCTTCACTCCTTTCTTGCCATTGATGGAATTTCCGATCAAAGCTTTGTCAAATTCATTCGAAAAAATATTAATTGATGCAGAGATTATGGAAAAGGCTCAAAATGAAAGAAAGTTGGAACTATTATGACAAATCGAGGACCAAATTTTAACAATAAAATCTCATCGGTTCTACTCCATCGAGAGTCAATGGTTAATCATACTTGAAAATCCGTGAACTTCGATAGAATACGGTAAGATTCTTCTGAAAACTGAGATGTATCTGGCTATGCAAATATGGAATCATCCATTGTTTTTCCTGAGCTCACATCAGAGACGTTTTCATGCAGTCATCCAATTTCGAGTGTATCGAGAATAATTGAATCGATCGATTTCTATCGAGTTTCATGGCATCGTCGTAAATTTCTTTTAACCATGAGAAATAGTTGAATGAGGGTGAAGGTATCAAGCCATAGAAGAGACCAGCGTATTCAGTCACAACATTGGTAAAATTTATCAAACAATATCCACAATTGCTGCAGGATCAATATTTACAGAGTTATCGTACATGCGTATCGAGCGCCTCGTGCGGCGCACGCGTTAGTAGAGAAGCACCGGTAATCCCGTGCCATTCGATTAAATCTCGTTAAAATCAGCCTTGAATCCACCCTTTCAGACGGCGTAGGTAACGGGCACCCCAAGCCTCGTTGCAACCGCTCTGGGTAGAGTGTAAGCCTGGTAGACCGAAGCCGGAGCAGCGGCAACGGTCCTCGCGAGAACAGGAGCCGAGTAGGCTACAGCCGGAGCAGCGGCTACGGTCCTCGCTACCACTGGAGCAGCGGCTACGGTCCTCGCTACCACTGGAGCAGTATAGGCAGCAGCCGGAGCAGCCGCAACGGTCCTCGCTACGACTGGAGCAGCGTAGGCAGCAGCTACGGTTCTCCCGAACACCGGAGCAGCGTAGGCAGCGGCCGGAGCAGCAGCTACGGTCCTAGCTACCACCGGAGCGTTGTAAGCTACAGCCGGAGCCACGGCTCTGGCAGCCACAAGTGGAGCAGAGTAAGCCACCGCCGGAGCAGGCGCGACGGCTCTGGTGGCGACGATCGGAGCCGCCACCGGTACCGCTGGAGCAGCCGCTACGGTCCTGGCTGCTGCTACCACCGGAGCCACGGCTACGGCTGGCTCCCGGTTCACAACGGCGTTGAATCCGTTTACGGGGTCGGCCGTGTAGTCGACGACGCGACGAGTGCCGTCGGCCTCGATCAGGGAGTAGCTTCCCTGGACCACGTCGCCGTCTCTGGTCTCGTACTGAGCCTTGGAGTCGCCGGTCAGGGCGTCCTGGACGTCGTAGGCGAAGCTGTACTGCGGGTGCGGATTGACGGGCTCGAGCCTGGCGACGGCAACCGGAGCTGCCGCGGCAGCTACCGGTACCACTGCTGCCTGGATCGCGCTGACGCTCGCAGCGAGGCAGAGCAGTGCGACTGTCATCTAGAAGAAATTGTAGAGATTGAGTTGGTCGGTGAAAGGAAGGCGGGGGAACAGATTGATGGGATGAATTTCGATAGCTTTTGAATTTCTTCCTAGAGCAGCCAATGGAAATAAGAAAAAATACGAATATCTCATAGGTAATGATAGATGGTAGTACTCGAAGTATTAGCAAATTGGCGACCGCTAGTCGGTTGCCTTACCATTTCCAGATATTATCTACTTCGCACGGTTCAAGTGACTGCTTAGAAAATTCTCTTAGGAACAGTTTGACTCACAATAAATCATGGTTCCAAATTTCTCATTGTCTTATTTCTTTGCCAATTACACTTTTGATAGACTCTCCAATGAAATAAATTCAGGTGAAATTAGCCATTCATTCTCTTCCAATTACTATCAGTATCACAGGGTTCTCATGAAAGCTTCCAACCAGATTTCTGAAGAAGTTTAGCAAAAGTTTGGCTAAGATGAATACAATTTCCAAAATAATTGTTTCACTGTGTTCAGTGCATGCATGCTAATTATGTCAAATTGTACAGTAATATAATCTCTTCAGGTTTGGATCTAGATCAACTCTCATTGATCAATTGAGACTGTTCGAAGTCATGTTGTTCGAAAATAATTCGCTGGGGATGAATAAATGTATCCCAAAAGAAAGATAGCAAAAGAACCAGATAATATTTCTCCATTTTTTCCTAAGATTCCATAGACAGCAATCTTCGAACACAAGTTTGCCGTACACATTCTATAATATAAATGCGAATCTGATCTTTGAATATAATCAAGTTACTCCGTGTAACCGATAAAATTTTAAGACTCGCGAACCTATTCACAAAATTTCACTGCAGCAACAATCAATCGCGAATCACTCGAACTTGGAGAAAATAACGATCGGTCTCTAACTGGGATGATATCACCGCACCTTGCAAGCCATGTCGATTGATACGAGGATTCGCTGACTGTTTGATTCAATAGAGCTCAGCAAGTTGCTACTCGAGCTGTGGGGCTGGACGAACTGATGACACCGAGGAGGTCCTCCTGCGCTTTTATCAGGCGAGGATGTGTCAATGTTGCCGTCAACTTACCTATACTCCGAGCTCCCCCTACTCTTCTTGCCAATGCAAGCGGTGCAAAGATGCGCTCGACTCGTGCACGGGGTGGCTATTCTTCTGTCCGTCAAGGTCACCGAATACCGGGTCACCAAGGTCGCCGGTCTGGCGATTTTCGCTATTGCGCGAGCAAAACCAAGTGAAAGTGTAACGTGCACACGCTTACGCATCTCTAATGCACGATCGATATGCAACCCAAGGTGTGCAAAGTCATTCTCTTACTGTTCTCGATTGGGCTTTGTGCGCCACTTGCATGGCTACGACTCGTTGAATTGGATTTATGCGGCTGATTCGAGGCACATGTCAATTCTTGGGCGAATTTCTATCTCTCCGCAGCGATCATTACTATTTGGGTTGGTGATGGTTTGGCGTTACTTCTGTGGGAACTAGGGCGTTCCGAGTCGAGAAATATCTATGGTGACATCTTTTGACATCATACAGAGGAGTATGAGGGTCGATATGCTTTGTTTGGATTTGAAATTACGGACTTTTCACGGTTTATATTTTTTCAACAACGGTTCACCTTTTTTCCCTCTTGGGGCGCGGAGACACCATCTTCTCACCCGTTCCGGATCGGAAGATTTAGACTTTCCCCGCCCTGTCCCAAGTGAAAATATTATGTATAGATTATATATAGACTATATACAGCATTCCTATATAGAGTCCATATATAATTTTGGTTACATAGAATGTCTATATAACCGACATATGAACTATAGAAAAAAAAACTTGGAAGATTGGATTTTAGGAGTTTCTGAGATTTTTAGATATCGAAATGGCTGAGAAATTACGAGCTTCTGGGGCGAGCACTGAAACTTCGCCAAATTGCTAGGTTTGGATGGGATTCTGTTTACCTGAGAGAAGGCGGTTTTCCGTTGATACGCTCGCCATCACGACGAGTCGTTTTAACGTACCGCAGCGGACCCGAAGTCCCAAGTTAAGGGAGATCGTAGAAAGCCTCGACGCACTTCGTACAGGACTCACCCATGACACGTCTTGACAAACTCGGAGATGCAGCTCCTCATTTGCAAGCGCTATATTGCCCTTCCAAAAATCTGCATACGCTGCAGCGGGAACTACAGCAGGCGTCGAAGCTTGCAGATTTTGAATATGCCCTGCTATATGTTGGCCCTGTAAAGGCCCATCTCAGCTATGCAGAATCTGACAGCTCGTTCTAGTGCGTCCACACTTCCACAACATCGGCCTGCGAACAGGGAATAATGACACAAAGTACCGAAGGTTCGGGCAAGAGTTGCGGATCATTTTCTCGTTATATCTAAGGTGCAATTGGCAGCGCGCAAAATGGATCCAAATACCCGGTAAATTTCTCGACCGCACATAACCGAATGGTTGGGGTTATGAAAACCGAGCTTTGTCCTCAATAGGCTAGAAATCATCTAAAGGTGAGAAAAATACTCATCTGATGAGCGAGTCTTCTTTGCAACCTCCAGATCCGCAAAGCCTCCAACCACCGCGACATTTTTCCTCAATGGGCCGAGTAGCTACCAAAAAACATTACAAATTATCTCCGTCGCAAGCGTCGAGCAGACTAAAGTATTTGCTCACGTAACCAAGGATCGAACTTGGCATTTCTATGAGCAAATACTTCAGTTAGCTCGATGCTTGCGAGGAAGAGGATTTACAATAATTTTTGCTACCCCCAGCTGCTCGGCCGATTGAGGAAGAATGTCGCGGTGGTTGGAGAAGCCCTGCGGATCTGGAGGTCACGAAGAAGACTCGCTCATCAGATGAGTATTTTTCTCGCCTTTGAATGATTTCTAGCCTATTGAGGACAAAGCTCGGTTTTCATAACACCCCAACCATTCGGTTATGTGCCTCGTTATGTGCGGTCGAGAAATTTACCGGATATTTGGATCCGTTTTGCGCGCTGCCTATTGCACCTTAGATATTACGAGAAAATGATCCGCAACTCTCGCCCGAACTTTCGGTACTTTGTGTCATGATTCCCTGTGCGCAGGCCGATCTTGTGAAAGTATGGACGCACTAGAACGAGCTGTCAGATTCTGCATAGCTGAGATGGGCCTTGCACGGTCAACATATAGCAGGGCATATTCAAAATCTGCAAGCTTCGACGCCTGCTGTAGTTCCCACTCCAGTGTATGCAGATTTTCAGAAGGGCAATGGAGCGCCCGCGAAGTCGGAGCTGCATCTCCGACTTCGTCAAGACGTGTTATAGGTGAGGAAAATGAGTCCTGTACGAAGTGCGTCGACACTTTCTACGATCTCCCTCAACTTGGGACTTCGGGTCCGCTGCGGTACGTCAAAACGACTCGTCGTGGTGATGAGCGTATCAACGAAAAACCGCCTCCTCTCAGGTTAGCAGAATCCCGTTCAATCCTAACGATTCGGCGAAATTCTATTGCTCGCCTCAGGGGCTCGTAATTTCTCAACAATTTCGATATCTAAAAATCACGAAATCTCCTCAAATCCAATCATTCGAGTTTTTTTTCTATAGTTCATATGTTGATTATATAGACATTCTATGTAACCAAAATTATATATTGACTCTATGTAGGAATGCCATATATAGTCTATATATAATCTATACATGATTTTTTCACTTGGGGTGGCGTAATAGTATACGCACCTCACTTGCACGAGTGCTTCTGGCGCGAGGGCCTTCTAGCCCAATTGAAGAGAGAGCTACAATCGGACCCTCGTGACAAAATCGACCATACGCGCAGCGACGCGTAATATGTCCTATCTCCGTATCGACAGAAAGGCCCGGAGTGAGGAAGCGTTCCCGAATGCTTCCGTCCTAAAATTCTCTCCTGCATGATTCTGCTTCACAGTATACTGTAGGATCGGTACCAATTTGAACTTTCTTACTTTTTCATTCTTTTTTCTCTAATGACCCATGCACAAAACTCTACTATTGATTTAGATAGAAGCAACATCCAAAAATTTCTCATGGGCGTTGTCGACTTCCAGATCGTGTATTCGGGATATCCTAAACACTCTCTTCTCCTTTACAACGAACTCCTTGTGGATCTCGATTAATTGATAAAGAATCCAATTTAGAAATCAGGTTAAGCCTCAACTGCACGTGAAAACGTGAAGTAATGATGGACGAGGGGGTTGGCAAATAGTTACGAACTATTATTTATAAATTGATCTTCTCGTTAGTTCCAAGTTGAGAGAAAGTCAATCGTTTGTGGCTTAGAATAGAAAAATTATGCCATAACTAGAAATAATTGAATTTGGTCGAGATTAAAATAATCAATCGCTACACTCTATTGAAAATTGATTCCATTGGGTTTGAAATCGCCCTCTGTAGTATAAATCTGCTTTTCGGTGACGTAAATCAGCCGTGAAGGGCTGATATTTATAAATGTTGTGTGTATGTCAAACTTGAACTGACCATTAGTGGCATTACAATTGATCTATATTTTTAGACATTTTCAAGAGTGGATGGTTGGGAAATCTCCATATATCGGTACGGTTTCATTTGAAATTTCCACGGCGACTGTTGCTGCATCTAAAGATGTGATACAATTAGCACTAGGAATTCGCCTCTTGTGCTAGGCTTCCAGTCTCATCGATATTCAAGCCTAGACAATCAAATGCTCAAGCAAATGCTTCCAACCGAGATAATATCAGCTGATTTGCTTCCATCGAAAAAAATTGTTTGAGCGTGTAGCTGAGAAATCGGCCGAATCATGAAAAGCTTGCCCAAAGTTGACAATATGAAATCAATCAGGACAACAGGCAAATTTTACAACTTTATCCTCCATAGATCCACAGTTTTAATCTTTTTCCATCTCCGTGGTTGAAACAAGAATCCAGTGTCAGCCCTGATACACCTTCATATCTTTCAAATCTAAGTATGTACACCAATTGCAAAATTTGATGGCGAAATAACTGCTTCGAATTAGGATGATTCGATCATACATTTCCATGGGAATCTTTACGTGAAAATGTATGAAAACTATTCAAGACTAAGAGACGATTGCGGGCGACTAGACACCGTACAATTTGAATGAGTGCTTCCATTCCCTTCTCCCAAGGCTAAAAAGTTTGAAACAGATAATGTAAAACGTGTAAAGATACCTTTAGTGTACAGTCGCCACTCGAGAAATTATCCCCTGTAAACGTCTGACATTTTACGTGGGCACGTGACTGATCATTTGGGAGTTGTACATACACGTCGATGTCCAGCAGAGTTACAATCACCACTTGAATCACCTCCTTGTCGCATTCGCGCATTCTCGTCGACACGATCCGCCATCGAGATAAGCAAATTCATTAAAATGTCTCACCTCACCACATCGATTCCATTACATCCTGAATTAATCTCAAGACGGATAAGAGCGATGAGAGAAAGGCAGGGGGTCGAGTGAATCGTCGTAAACGAGCAGTGCTCTTGCGAATCAAGCTTCAATTCCGGTACAAAGATTTGCAGCTCGTCTGGCGCGTCCTTGCTCGGAGACAAGTCCTTCAGAAGCTCTGAAGCCTTCCTGCTGCGAGGTAATCAACGGCAGTAGCGACTCGCGGCTGCTGTCGTTTCGTTGAACATGACTCGGGTAAATTTTATCTGCGGCGAATCAGAAAGACCCTCTTTGCTCCCGCATCGGGCCATCACCGATATTCGAGGACCGAACGAAGGCGCGAGCCACGCGTGTCTCGATTTTTCTGCCGATTCATCGATGTAGCCTGATGAAACGCATTTCATTGAATAACCGCTCGTCGCTCAATTATTCACGGGTGCAATCAGAGAGCGAGCGATATCTTTGTCGATTATGCGGGCAGCTCCATTTCTTTCTTTATCATGTTCTCGTTGTGACCGTGACGGACTCTACCAAATTCCATACTCCGGATACGCTTATGAATTTTTTTCGCGTGTGCTTGAACATCAAGTTAAGGGGGCATGCCTAATTGAATTGAAAAACAAGGGTAATGGATTTTATGCGTTGCTGATCAATCTTGTCACCGCTTTGGATATGGCGAGTGCGAATCTTTGCCTGTCATCTTTTAGTGGTCGGCGGTGGTGTTTCGAATATATCCCTCGAGTGAATTTTGGTGAGACCTCTGGTCACGGTAGGGAAGGATTACTGTAGAAAAGACTCGTCTGACATCCGAAAAAAGTTCGCCTGACTCATAGATCTGAATAGTTTATTTCATTCTCATCAGTTTTCGAGAGTAATATCAGAGATTCATCATTCTCGTTCTGAAAACTATGCAATGGGCGTATTTCATAATGCGGTATACCATGTATTTTGAGTAAGCCTGTCTTTGTCTGACGCACGCGACCGCCTATCACTCTGTCTCTCTTACAAACTGGTATACCGAACTATGAAATACGCCCATTATCGGTATGGATTCCTATTCGAATCCCGATTTAGAGTTTCATTTTTGTACTTGCATCCGGGGATTCCTAACCGGAATATTTGGAACATTTTACATGAAAATCCCTCTGGATTTCCACTACGACCTTCAGAGCGGGTAGTTGATATAAGACCAATGTTTATTAAGTATCGAGGCGTAAATTTAGTCCAGTATATTCTTAATAATATCTGCTCATTCAGGGGTTATATTTCAAAATTTGAGACAGGAAGAAATACTGAAACTATACTCAAAATTGCGAACATTCAAGGACGCATTCAGGTCGACATCCTTCACTCATACCACTGACAGAATGAACCCAGTTACTCGAAATTCGAAACTATTATCGTTCTATTTCAGACCGCACTGTGGACCACAATTATTTCATTATTCGGAACATACAATGATTGAACGATTCAAATTGTCATAGAATATCCTTGGACAGATTTAAGCGGCTGGGTAAGTCAGAACGTGGCATCTGGAAAATCCCCCTAACGCAACCGTGTGTACATCATATGGACAAGCGGACAACGTAGAATTGATATGCGACACCACGCACGTATCCGACACCCATCTCGGAGTCGTAATACAAATGGCTCATTGGCGTATTACCCAATGCGCGCGCTTGCACGAGCTGTATGCAACTTGTTCCACACTCAGCGAAACCAATTGAGGGATACCGGGAGTATCCCTCCTACTAATTTCGATGGGTATATAGGCCCAGGATAGTAGACCGGTACGTTTAGTTGCGATCTGCTTGACTGACGTTCGTCACGGGGCTCTCGGTCATCCGTCTCGATGCAGCAAACTAGGATATAGGTACCGCGGTAGATCCGAGAT
>JAPYYZ010004571.1:0-13784 GCA_030522705.1 Eretmocerus eremicus
AAGCATTTCATTGATTTCTTGTGCAAATTACATCCACAACATTAGAGGCGCTCGTCTATTCATAAAAATTCATAATTTGTTCATAGCCTCACCCTCTCAGATACACGGCCGCAAATGTTGGATTTCGCAACTTCGTGATGTTTCCGACCCTCGCCTTCGGCTCGGGTTGGAAAAATTCACTCGGAATGCGAAATCCAACTTTGACTTCCTTGTATCGAAGTATACTATTTCTATAATTCGTGAGTGAAAGTCACAAGTCCGTGTGTAAAGTGCACTTCCACGCACGAAGTGTCGAGAAGTAGACTTTACACACAAGTTTTCCACGAGTGCGCAAAGCTTTCGACAGAGTTGCTCACGCTATTTTTCTCAATTTTGTGCGAAAAGTTAGCATTCTGTCGGCCAAACAGATAAAAAGTTATCCAGCTGCGATCGAGGAGGTTGATCCTTTACACGCAGTTTGCTTGTTTGTTAGAATGGTGGGCGTCGAACATTCAGAGAGCGCAGAATCATTTGTCGATCGCACGTACCATATCAGGCCTCGTTCAATGTAAACGAGGACTGGGCACGGGGGGAGAGGACAGGGCGCAAGGCGGGGTCCAGGGGGTGAAGCCCCCGCCTGGAGGGTTTGGGGGGGCGGAGCCCCCCTGACTGAAAAAGAACTCTGAAAAATGTATCCAAAAGATTGTCTGTTACATGAAAACAATATTTTGAAGCCAGTTCTAGTATCAAAAATGCTGTAAAAAAAGTTATAAGAGTATGACTCTTAATTCGTGAGAATTAGTTTGACTTTCGAAAGTGAGCAATTCATGTCTTGATACAATTGTGAATTAGAAATGAATATTCTATCGAGAATTCGGTCTGAATGAATTGGTGGTTTCATGGAGTGATCAATTAGGAAAACAATAATCCATATACAAATGTTACGAAATTTTATTCAGAATAAACTCAGAATTATCATTATTTAAATGTCATTGTGAACATGGAATCAATCAATTGATCCGCTTGCTTAAGCACAATAAAAATATACTCCTTTACAATATTCTCATGGATCAATAGCACAATCACAAATATCTTGCATATGAGAACACCTGAGATCTCCATAGGAGAGAAGACGCTCACGACGGAAGAATTATCGTCAATGGCCAGATTTCTCGTTCCAGTTGTACTGCGATCCAGAACGTGAATGCGTTGCTCCAAAATTTCGGAGCACAGCGTGCCCTGTCCCGCGTGCCGTCGTTCCGTAGTTCTCAAGCGACCGACGCCAACCGCGATTGCAGCGTCTGCATGGAGCGACAATGTCGTATCGTCGGTAATATAGAGTTCGATCATCCGGTCGACGCGGGAAGTTCAAAGAAGCTCAATGGAGCGTGGATCAAACAAGGGAACATCAGTGCGTAAAGATATGTAACCGTGTGTAAAGTGATACTTCACGCACCCGTTGGCAACTTTACTCATGCAACTTCACACACCGGTGCGCAAAAACTCCTTCACGCCGCGCGTAGAGTTTTTCACACACTAACTTTACGCACATGATTGAGAAAAATAACATTTCCCGCCCCATTGTGTGAAAACACTCAGGTAAACAGCGATCGCGCGACTGACGCTCGCCTAGCGACGAATATCGGGTCGGTATGACAAAATGCTCCAAAAATGAACAATAAGCCTCAAAAATGAATAGAGGCCTATGCAACCCACATGCGTCATACGACGGAAAATTTTGTGACGCTTTCAATAATTATATACGTTTTTCGCTCAATTTTGCTTTGCCCTTTTTTTTGTATGATTATTTCCCTATAGTTTTTGTTCTTCTATCACATAGAATTAAGTTCCAAAAACAAAATTGTACCCATTATATCCTTGTATGATACACCTATACATACCCATACATGAGATGATTAGTTATAAAGTCAACGTATTCCGAGGGCAAAAACGGATGATCGATCCACCGCGATAGCGAAAAGTTAGCGGAAGCATGCTGTGTGCTAAATTATGTGTGTGTGTGTGCTAAAGTGTGTGTGTGTGTGTGTGTGTGTGTGTGTGTGTGTGTGTGTGTGTGTGTGTGCGCGCATCTAGCCCGTAAGTCCCGGGTGTACCTCCCGAGAAATTGACTCCGTTTTCAGACGAATCACACGAAAACAGTGTTATAAAATATGAGGAAGCCCAACGAATGATTTATATCCATCTTATATATTTGAAATCATAAAATATGTATCACGTGGCGGATTGTGTCACAGAATGTGGGGACTAGTCGACCCCTTGTATACCTATATCTCCTCTCTCCCCGCCGCAGCGGAGAGAGAGGAGAAGCGCGCGGCGGTTGCGCACAGCGAGCTGCGTCTCGTGGCAGAATTCTCTCGACTCTCGAGTTGGCACGACGTGCCCTGTAAATACTTATTGTCCCGTGGCTAATAAATAGTTATTTTATTATTAACTCGGGCTCTTCATTTACGCGAGTAGTACGCGAAGTGAGTACGCTGGGTGTGGGCCCGGCATATATATATTTTTTGTGCACCTCCGCACTTGTAAATCCCACAAGAATAGTACACGTCGCGCCATCTATGGGCCATACCGAAAATACGTCGTTCTCGCCTATCGATCGGGCGCCCAGCTAGATCAAGAGCTATAGCGCCTGCGCGCCACGTTCGAACAAGTTGGCGCGCGCAAACACAAGCTTATCGGGTTAGCAACAGAAGAGTCAGCCACTCAGGTTTCCGAATTCTCCTCCCGGGAACTAGCCCATTGTCAACCCCTCCGCGACTTACGGGGGAGGCAGAGAACCGCTTCCCATAAAACAGGGCATTTTGGCCCTTTTCGCTCTCTTCTCTCCCGGACCCCGACAGCAGCAGTAGTTTGGACTCCTCTGTCGCAGCCCTACCAAGCACGAGTTTCCCGGCCGACGTGTACTGCATTGTACACCTTCTTCCACAATAAAGAAAGAAATCGTGAGTTTCAATTTTCTTCACTATCCCCCCCGTCGCGACACACTTGACATATCTAATATATATAATATGCGTGATTAAATTGGATGTAGTTAGTAGGGAGCTCTTCTCCTGGGACTAGCCCGGGGCAAGAGTGGCAACCGACTTGGACTGAGGCATAGCGCCTGATAAGTTTGAGTCGGCAATGCTTAGCCAGGTGTAGGGAAGTGTTAACTCATGAGTACTTATCACACTTAGTTTGACATTTTTCAAAGCAAAATCGAGCCTGGGCTCGTAATCAGAGACCGCCAAGCTAGTGGCATGTAACAGTATTAATAGTACATTATGCACCGAGTTTGTGAGGTTGTCGTGCGCTCCTGGGCGATTGGTTTTCGGCCCGAGCCGCAGGCGAGGGTCAAAATAATCGCCCAGAGAAGCGGGCAACCTCACGAACAAGGTGCATACCGTATTTTATGCACTTTTGCAAGCACCCAAATATCGCAAAATTGCATAAAGAAATTTTCGCTCTATTGACGGATTGAATCTATTTTCTTCTTCCAGTACACCTATTAGCCATTCGAAGCAAAGCTTTTCTTGTCTCTCTTGCCAAGATCTATCGCCTGTTTGTCACACATTTCACCAACTGCCCTCAATGGAATTATCCCATAGCATCTTCTCCGGTCTTCCCTCCGTGTCTGTGTGTTGTTGTTTTCCATCATCCGCGATAACTTCTGGACGATACGGCCGGTTTCCTGAAAATCTCGAGGAGTTATAAGGGATCATCAAACTGGGAGTTAATCCCAGTTTGAGCCTTTCCTATTGAGAACATCTTTATCTTCGCTGTTTCAATCACGTGAGTGTGATTTTTCCATCAATTTCTACATGATAAAAGTGTGATATTTCTCCTCTCTCAATGTCCAGAAACACGAAAAAGATAATTACTGTTCATTCCCATGGTTTGAGTTGATTGGTTGTGTCACAGAATACTCTGGTGTCTTGCGGCTCGAACTGCGCGACCTATGGGTCTTATCCGAGATACAGAAGAGCCAGCGTCTGTTCTCAAGCTCACTTGGCTAGACCGCGCGCAATGCAGTTCCGTAGAGATTTCTGGAGTCGCCAGCTTGCGGTTAGTCTTTCTGCACTCAGGAGTGTGGACACATACATAAGCTTATATGTATATATTTCTATGAGTAGTATGTGATAGAGTATATAAGCGTTGTGTAGCTCGAACTACTCAACCTACGAGGCTATGACACCCACGGAATATTGCAACTGGATGGAATAGAGCCAGTGTCCGCACTCTCACGTCGTCTCCCTTGACTGCTCACAATGCAGTTTCATAAGGTAGCTTTGATTACGCCAACCTTGCAACGTATGCCCCTCGGATCCGCGGTCCCTCGTTTTGAAGGAATTGGCAGAGCTAACATCTTCTGGTTAATGGTAAGCGAAAGGACCAATGAGTGTATTTCTGTATGATTCTAGTACTCAAAGAATTCATTGGGCGAAATCAGCAGATTATTTCGTAGTGAGGTAGAAGTTCAAGTATGAGTGCTGTTGGCTCAGAAGGGACAAGTTGAGTGATTCTAAGGAGATTTTGTCTGACAATTTGTCGGCCAAGAACTCTTCAGAGGGGATCGTCTATCTTATGCGTATGAACTCACCTTGATATTTCGGTTACGAGATCCAATAGAATGATTCCCTCTCGTTTCTTCTGAATAACTTCCTCGATTCAGATTTTGGATGATACAACACACACGAATATCTCGAAAGGAGATTTCATGAGTTTGAACCTGCACTCGTATACGATTTGAGACGCAAATATTTCCGAAGGAGTGGTTCTGGCAGGAAGATCCTACTCAGGAGGAAACTCGGATGAAACTGAAGAGAAGCGACTGTCTCAAGACATTGCGGGACTCACATTATGTATCTTTTTTTTTAGGTCAGAAGTGTTTCCACGGGAGGGACTGGAATGTTTCCGGCTCTCGACATAACTATCCTCATTGCGGATAGGTTTTTGGCACATTAGAAACTGCATTACAGCCTCAATGAGGTAATGAGCTGCAGTCGATTCATTTGACAGTGGCTTTCCATAGTCAAGGCCCGGATGAATCGACACAGGTGTTGATTACTCTATATTGCCATTTAGTACGGGAACCTAGTGCGTAGTTTGTCCGCCGCTTTCAACATCCGCTTTTCGGACTGTGGGTGAGTGTATCGTGCGTTTGGGCGGCTGCGTAATACATGAGAGGATGGATATGCAAAGTAGGGAGAGGCATATGGGATCAGGTTAGAATCAGTGACACGCTCTGCTCTCCAATTTGATATATCCAAAATTGGGTGATCATACGAGTGCGTGATCTCGTTGATGCGGTTCCGTAGCGCCTTTCATGTACTGGGATACCAGGTGGGCCCAAGAGGTATGCGCCGTCCGAGGTGGGAGGCCAAGTGGTCTCGCCAAGCAAGCCTTATGCCCATCTCTTTATCTCTCTCTCTCTCTCTCTCACTCACTCTTATGTTCTCCACTCCTTCTCCGGGCTCGCTCTCGGTTTCTCTCCACTCCTCATCCCTACTCTCGCTCGCCCTCCTCACCCATTCTCTCATCTCGCGCTCGGCTCCTCTCTCTCTCCCTCACTCTCACTTGCGCTCCTCTTTCACTCTCCGGGCTCGCTTCTACTCTCTACTCTAGCTGCAGCTGCGCTCTGATGCGCTGCCCGCCCACACGTACACACACACACACACACACACACACACACACACACACACACACACACACACACTCGTACTCATTCAACTGCTATAGTACGAAAAGCCGGGCTGTCACACCTGCCCATTACGATTGGACACTGGGAGTTCCAAACTCTCCTATGTTCATTACAATATTGTCGAGTCCATTCGTAACGTACGGATTATTGAATGCTCGAAGACTATCTCTGAATTTTTATTGTCCCTATATCCGCCCCTTTACTCTCATGAATGTATACTGATTCCATCTTCATATAGATTCATATACAGGTTATGAAGGGTTATTCATACTCGAATCTAGGCTCTTCAATCATTCGTAATATAAGGGGCGTCTAGAATCTTCTTTCGTTGACATGCTCACAATTCTACTTTACTAAAGCTCATATCATGATCAAGTTACATATTGTGATTCATATACTATGTTATTTCCGTAAATATGTTCCTTTACTCGAGTGGATACTCATTCAATGAGGGAACTGTAGGTTGAGGTCAACCTCAAACCCCCCTCTTCTTCGAATTCCATTTCACTTTCCAGTTTGTCAATCATTGTTAATCTGATTACAACGAGAAAGAAGAAAATCGGCGTTACATCATTATTCTGAAGAATATCAGGATGAGTATTCAATCTAATTTCTTCCACAGATCTTTTCTCAGTATAATCTTGTTCCTAAGATTGTTAATGGCATATCGGGGCTCTTCTCTTTGCTCCGGTCGTCGTATTCCGACTGGTGGAGAATCTCAATATGAAAATCGAAGTAAATTCACGTTAGTATCTGAAATCTTATTTCGTGTTTCTCCTCGTTCAAGTTCAATCGGTATAAGAGTTCTTATATAGTGAGTCATTCTTGTCCTGCATATGCTACAAGCCTCCATTTGGACGGCGCATTCACTACATGAAATACAATGGCAGCATGATGCAAAAACTATCTCCAATTTGTCATTATAGCATATTTCACACATGAGGGATGTTGGGAGGTTGTTGGGTGTTCTGAGTTGGAGTGTCTTTACAGTCGTAGGTTCTCGTTTTTGATCGTTTTTCTTGAGTTCATCAACTTATTTCCTCCCCTTTTCATGTCTGACGTATTCGTCAGTGGGGAACCAACGAGCGTATTCGATCCAAACATCATCTGAGAGATCCCATTGGCTCATACTCCCTCCGCATTGGAAACATGCGACGATGTCTCCTCGGTTGGAATAAAAGGAACCTGCTCCTCCTAACTCGTCTTTCGATTGATGCATCCCTGTTGGCCATTCGGTGGAAATGTAGAATCGTTCCTCGTATTTGGTCATTTCTTCATGTATGGCAGAATTTTCATACAATTCTGGTTGCCCTCATCTCATCAAGTCTCTTGGAAGGTGAGCAATTCCTCCCATTTGCGACATTTCTATGATAATGATAGCAATCAAATTTTCTATCTGCGTTCATCGTAACATTGTGAGGTCAAATCCTTCTAAATGAAAATTATAGGTGTCATCGCGTCCTTAGACTGTTTCGGCGTGTACGTCCTCGGAAGATTTGGTTCTTACGAGTTTGCATTGATCTTCAATGTTGCTTGATACCTCAGTGATTTTTATGTTACGACATGACAGTCTAATTGATGATTGCTTGTTCTTCATAAAGGGTTTGAGTATCTTTTCGAGGTTCATCTTGGTTAGAGGTTCGTTTTCCAGGATTGTCCCCATACATTCTGCACATTTCCATGAGCTGGGTTCCGAGCATTCTCTCCATCTGAAGTATTCTGCTTCTAGGCGTTGGAAATTCAGACTTCGTTGACGGTGTTGTGAGTGAGCCTGAGATTTGGATAAACAAATATATTTAGGTTCAGGGAACAGTCCAGCGAGTCGACTGCTCAGTTGCGCATACCTTTCTCTCACGAGCACGAGATTCAGCGTTTACTTCTTTATGATAGATATTCATGTATATATATATATGGTGTAGGACTCGATATGATATTCTCGTTCAGGATTGATATTCAATATTCAATATTCTATACTTGATCTTGAGATTCGGAAGACTCAATCGATGAAATTATTCTGTTAGAATCAATCTTCATCAAAGCTAATAAAATTCAATGAATCGGGTGTTCATGAATGGCTCGAGGAAATTTCTATCATCGAGCATGATTTCGAAAGAATCAAATATGCATGCATTCACAAAATAATCGATAAGTCCAAAGTTCACCAGATGGAACGATATAATTCATTCGAAAAATATGCGAAAGCTTCGTAAATTCGGAATTATAAATTAAATTTTTCAGAGCGCCAATCTTAAAAATATCCAAAAGATAGCGATTTGATTTCGAATGATTTTAGAAATCCGTGCCCACAAGAATAGACATTTATCTTAACTTACAATTCGTAGCGTTTTTGAACTACTCGAAGGTCCAGTGAATTGACAGGTCTCCAGACGCGCAGGTTGCGAAGAACAGGTCGGACGAATCTTGGAGCTAATATTCGCTGGCTCGTGGCAGCTGGGTCGGGTTACGCCGGCTCTTTCCTTCGGCGGGATGCAGTTAAAGCTTGCGGTCGCTATTTCTCGGGACCTCACTTTGTTGTACTTCCCTAGGGTACGTGGGTAGGCCGACAGGATAGAATTCCAACTATTCGAGCAAACTGGAGTAAAGACTGACAGAGACTGATCGATGAGCTGAATGGGCGCTCATATTTGAAGACCCGGAATATTGTTCCACTTGAGTATGTAACCCATGTAACTCACGGTTACAGAGCATGAAAGTATGTAACTCGCGGTTACAATCAATGAAAGTATGTAACTCATGTAACCCAGCGGGTTCATGCTGGGGTTACATGCTAAATCGCGGTTCTTCGAATTCGTTCAACCTGCTCCACATTCCCTGCAAGCGCAGCTTATGACCTTATCGAAAATAACAACTAAGAATCGGTCCGCAATCTCAAGCGCGCACCGAAAAAACGGGACGTCACGACCGCAAGGCGTGCATAGCTTCCTCCGCGTTTGATTCGGTTTGAGAGTTTCTGCCGTATAAATATATTGGTTGGCCACAGGGTGTTCCATTAGGATAGCCTGTAAGATATATACAGTCGCAATTGATTGATCGTTTCATGCGCAGTATTTGGTTTTATGGTGGGTAATACGTTCTCGTTCCTCTTCCTCTCTTTTTTGGTGATTTGTATCTCTTCGCAGAATTGCCTTAATATCTCTAATCCTACTTCTCATCTCCACCAGTAACACCTGCTCAGAGGGTTGTCGGTGTTGTTTTGATTCAGTATGGCTGGTAATTCACTATAGCTCCGACCTTTAATCGATGCGTTCGGTTTGGGACTATATTCTTCCGGTGCTAAGTCAATCTCATCCTTCGGGATGTTCAAACCCATTACCTCTATATCTGATTTATCGTTAAGATATCGTCTCTCTCTCTCCTCTCTCGAATTGTATTATAATCCCCCTCGTGGTAGATCATATGTTCCGTTTACAAATAGTCTCCCTTGCATAGTGAGCAATTTATCACTGGCCATTCTTGGAGTATGGATCTCCGGCAGATATTGCAATTTGAATACATTGCCCCTCTAGGTGCCTTTGTGTGCTAGACCGTGAATCCACTCTCAGGTTTGCTATAGGCAAAATGGTGTCTACTCGAGGATGCTCCTGCGGTGGAATTCCATCGAACGTCGGTGTTAACATTTCTTGCATGATCGTTGTATTCGAATAGGACAGAGGGAGCTATTGGCGTTGTGATGATTCACCTGGGGATGAGTCTATTCACTCGTTTATTGATGGAAGCTGTGCGAGGATTCAGTGCGTCCTTAGTGAGGATATAGTTGTGGATATCCTTCATGTCCGCGATGTTGGTCCACGAGTTCTTTGTTGTCGCGTTCGCCTTCGAGATGACTTGTGATTGGTGTATACTCTGGCTGAGTTGAGTGAGATTCTTGATGTTTGCTCCCATTCTCCCGATCTATCTCTTCATCGCGGTAATTTTCTCCGAAATGCAATAGGAGTTGTGTGATTGAATTCCAAATTGCGCCTGTGATATAGATCAACCACCCATATCGACTATAAATTGCGTAGCCTTGGATTACAGTATCGACAAGAAGCTTCATTATCCTTAATGACATGAATATCCCCATGAATCCGGCCCTGATGGATCCAAAAGTCAGGATTCTTATCCACATTATTTCCCAAGTTGATGCGGCTAATTGTTCCAAGGCGCCGGTATCCATGAGACCCGTTGGGAAAAGTTCACCTTTGAGGGTTTCTAGACCCGCAACTCCTACTGCCACAGAGTCCAACACTGGACCTTTTCCGAGTGGAAACATCATAAGGTCTCGTAGTCTATTTGTCTCAGCAGGAGAGTATAACCCACTGGTGGCTAGTTGTGCGGGCTGTTGATATAATCGAATGTCGGGGTGGTTTGAGGTCTGAGAGTTTCAAGATCCTCTCCATGGAATATGTCTGGAGAGAACTTTGCCAATGTGATGTTGATGGAGCACATTGAAGGCATAACACGATTACAGGAGACCTTAGTTCTAGTACGAATAAGGACTCTCGTTATTGGTGACGAGAAGTGTTCTTCCTTTCCACGATCCACAGGCAATTGTTGATATCTTTCGTGGGTCGAGATATCACTGCTGTTCTCAGGCATTTTACTTGGTGAACGACTCCACCGGCTAAGACTGCCATATAGCCTGGGGCATTCATAAGTCGACAGGCAAACTTATCCGGAGCTTGAGTATCTATGGCAAGAGCGTAGTTCAGGACTTTTCTCTCTAATTCACACTCATGGCGTAGTAAATTGTGGTACAAATGTGATATTTGTCTTCGGATATGTTTCTCCACGTACACAAATTTCGTGTTCATGTATGCAAATAAATCTCTGTTTTCTATGGCAACATCTTCAGTACTGCGAAAAACAGGGTTTCTTTGTTCTCCTTAGACAGATAGTCTCGGATGTTCAGTCCTGATGAAGCTATATCCACAGACTGATTCTTCTGAGGTAGCACATAATGCAAAAGTAACATCATCCAATTCCAAGATGTATCAGACCTCATTTCTTCCTTCAGTTTCTATTGTTTCGATAATGTGTCTATAGTATAGACTGGAATATCTATGCAATTTACAAGGATCTAATGGGAACGGGTCCCAGAATGCATGTCCTTGCAGTTAATCGGAGCATATTTCGTCAGGAAATTTGCAAACAGGTCCAGCTCTCATGTGGATGTTGTTTGTTTCAATGTCTATGGTCGCTTCATACTCCTGAAGTAGAATTCCGGCATGCCTTGCTACGATTTCTTCATCCTTGTTTCCATATTGGTCACTGTGATGGACTTTCACGCAGTCCCCATCTGATGAGGCGTTACCAGCAAGGGATATAGGGCGACTGATGAATGCATCTAGTGGCAGGATACCCAATTCTGAATTTCCGATTCGGATTTTTCGTGAATAATGAAGACGTTCGCACTATTTTCCAGTCACATCCTCATGATGGGTCAGTCCTTCGTTTTTCATTTCAAATGACCATGAAATTATGCCACAGTGAGTTACTTGTTTGAAGATTTTTACGCTGCATGCTAGAAGTGTGGTCGACCCAAGTTAGTTCAGTTGTAGAACGTTTACTTGTACAGTCGAGATACTCAACTTAGGTGGTTTTATGTCACAATCGTCGAGTTTAACAAGAGTTATGGTTGTTAAATTTCCTAATTCTTCTCCACAGTCGTAGCCAACAAGATGTGATCCTAAGCATTTGATTCATAGGCTGATTAGGATTAAGGCCACCGCTGCGCAGTGATTTCCATTCTATATCCAAGAATATCAAAGTGCGTTGGTAGACTGTTCAAGTAACGGGTCTTCAATATCAGTATCACCCATTCGCTCAGCTTCGTCACAATCTTCGTTCATTTTCTCAAGTTTTGTATCGACCTTTCCATTAACCTTTAGGTTTCGAGGATATTCATAGTCTGATCCGTTATATGAGCTTGTACCAATACAGACATGACGCGACTTAATTCGGTGTATGTTTCGAGCTGGTGCACCATTGATGATAATGCTTTCGGACGGAATGATTTGATCCGTAGGTTCAGTAATGCATTGAATCGGCTCTGTTCGATATTGTCAGTGATACAGTTGTTACAGATACTAGAACTAACTTCGAAAGTGCATGTTTTTCGTTTCCATCTCTAGTTATGACAGTTGTCTGCTCCTGAAAGTCCCACGAGGATCGTGAGCCGGAAGGTTGATTTTGATACTTGGAATTTTGTGGTCCTGTATACACTTGCGTCTGAGTTACTTGTGACACAAGTCTCTTAATATCTCGATAAACATCTGGTATGAAAACACTCCTATATTGATCCTGTGATGCAATCGGTGAGATCAAATGATACTTGTCGGAGGTGGCTTGACAATTCTGGTTCAATTCCAACAACCCAGCTCCGCTAAGCGTTAATAACTTCGTTCTCTTACTGCTCCTGCAATTGAGTGTGAGAATATCGGTAGAGGGTATTAAGTGGATCCAGCTGTACTCTGAATTGATCATTGCAAAATAGGGAGAAACACTGATTCTTTTCCCAATATTACATCGGCGAGGAATTGTCCTTTGAGTCTCTTTCAATAAGAGATATTCGCCTTATGTATCGTGTCTCTCTGTTTGTATCGGTGGAATCGGAAGACTAGCAACAAAACTATCAAAAGTTTCACATTTTTGATATTCTCTCAGGCTCATGGGTTAGTAACTATTATTTGGTTGATTCGTGATGAAGTTGGTTCGTGATTTGACGTAAGAGGTGAGTTGTTGATGGTTGATGTCCTGGATTGACGAAAGTGAGTGAATTTTATACAACTCGAACCTTGCAGGTGAAAATCGGTGTACATTAGATTCCAAAACTGAGACGGGATTTCACAATTCCAATCTCTACTGACATGAATTTAGACAATTTATAACTGCACTGTACCAGGCAGGATTGGAAAGTCATTTGGTTCAGCTGAATGGCCAATATGATCAATAATTCCTATTCTCTGTTCGTTTGATATCATCGAAAAATGCCACTTACCATTCTTGAGGCTAGCGATGAGTCCCATTAATTTCTGACAAATATTGTTGTATGTAGCCAACCCCTTGTAAATTTCATTTGACATCTGTTGAGTGATGAGGGTGTAATTTTGTTTCGAATCTATGTTGATATAATCCATTAAATTCCTGAGTTCTATGAATAATCGTTCTGTCTAGTCATAGTTTAAGGAGAATTTTTCCATGTAAATCCCGAGGTGACAATAAGAGATTATTTTTTTATCATCATCTAATCATAGGGGATTCCTTTCTGATTCAAACATTCCTCCAACTATTGATGAGTAGTTGATTTTCTTTCCAGTCGACATATTATCTATTTATTCATTTATTTATTTATTTATCGATTCACGGTCTGTATGACCTTTAACATAATAAAAATAAATACTATTTGGTGATTCACAAGATGTGTTGCCTATATTACACTCTCATATTTTCATTTCATAATCAAAAAATGTTCTTTTTTAACATGAAGAGATAACTACTGGATAACTAATAGTAACAAATTGAGCATCTACATACTAGATAACATGTTTATCTTAGGCATCAGGTATACATTGTTATAGTAAATATATAATTTTGCAAATTGTTATTTAACATGGTGAACATATCATTCATAGATCAAAAGATTTGATCTTAGGTGCCTCTTTATTCTGGATATTGGGTCGCAGAAGTAATCAACCTCAAAATTATATAAGTTGGCAATTGAGACCATACTGTTCATCGATGACTTTTCCTGCAACGAACCATTCATTTTATTTGGAACAAACAAAGTGTCACCTGTCCTCAGCCTAATGTCAGGTACTTTAACATTTAATCTGTTAAGTAAATAAGGGGAATCTACGTAATCCTTCAAGAGTTTGACAAGGAAGAGGACATTCTGGTAGTCCATGAATGATGCAATGCTACTTATTTAGAATTTTTCAGCCAACTGCTTTTATCATGATAATCTCTCTTCAAAGGTTGACCTATGAAGAACGATAAGAATCTTAAAAACCTGTGCTGCACTTTTTCGAGTTCGTAAATGCCTTTTTTCGTTTTGGGTTTCCAAACTTGGGACGCATAAACCATTTGGGATCGGACTAATGAG
>JAPYYZ010004572.1:0-11023 GCA_030522705.1 Eretmocerus eremicus
GCTCGAAGCAAGATTCGAGTTCTTGCGCCCTCAGGTGAGAAATGTCATTTCCCAGCCGGAGCGCGGAAAACGTCACTTTTGCAGCTAGAGTGGATAATAAAGCCGTATTCACACATCGTGACGTGAGAAATAAGATTCGGATCTCGTTTGCGTAGGTTATTCTGGTGTAAGGGACTCGTAGCCTTTGCTTCGCAAGGCTGACAAATCCACCCCATGTACCAAATTCATACACTTATGCTCAAATGCGAAATATGCCAAGACGCTTATAAAAGTACATACTGTAAGGAAAAATCTATGATAGTATATAACGCATCAATAGATTTGCAAGAGCTACGAATCCTTCGTACCAAGAACATCTTTGCGAGATTGGCACGTTGATAATTTGGGTCACTTATGAGAGACTATAACATCGGCCATTATTATTGACGATTCCTGCAAAAGGCGTCCTATAGGATGAATTGGAATAAATAATAAACGCAAGCTTTTTTTTAGGAAGAAAAATTTGTGTATATCGTGCGTAAAAGAGTTACTATAAATTAAATTGTTTCCCTTGGTGAAGGATCAATGAATTTTTGTGCAGGAGCTTTTTTAGAGAGTCAATTACGGCAGTCAGGCCAATTCGTGTGAAATGTGACGAAGAAGATGATTCCTTTTTTCAAGGAGAATTCGAAATTTCAGTTCTACCAGTTTCCTCCATTCGTCCGGATGCTCATATCTGATCTCGTAAACTATGCTAGTTCTTCACGTTTATACTTTTAGTCACAACTCATTACCTCGATAAAGTATGAAAGAGTTGGACGATGCTGATTTCTTGCACCCTCACTTGAACTTCGATGCCAACAGAATTGGTTCGTGAGACCTTGCATCGTGTTAGAAAACGCAGTGACACACTCAATAATTACTTACTTAGCATCAGTACAAGATGCGGAGAAGTTATGGTATTTGAGATTTGAGTGTAAACTGATTCGTGTAATTTCGGCTGATTACTTCTTTCTACTCTTTTGTTTCTCAAAATCACGGAATATACTCGTGCAATAATGCCGTCCTATTCATGCCGATTGATAACGATGTCATGAAAGAGCATGATTCAAGCTGACGCTTTGAATTTGTCAATATAGCGATTTAGATTATTTCAATAATAATAAAAATGAAAAAAAGATTATTCCAATATTGACATGATTTTCACGTGGGTATTGGACTAAAAAGTCGAATCACTATAATATTTTCAATAGCTTGCACGGTAGCAAGAATACTTGTGTTGAATCCGGCAACTCTGTTTTGTGTAAAAACCAGGTTAACTCAACGAGTCTGTCAATCAATTATTGTGCCGCAAAAGATGGATTTGTTTCTATAAGTAGCTTCCTTTCATGAAAATTTAGAGAAAACTTTGAGAGCTCGGTAATGCATCAGCCTAGTTTCAGCTCTTATCATGAAAGGTTCATCCAATAATGTGAACTCTGCTTCACTAATAGGATGAGATTACACAAACACTGATTGGAAGGTAGTTATTTCCTTCACTTTTGATGATCGTGAAGAAGAAAGAACTATGAAAAAGCCAATGCTTTGTATTGGAAACCATACGAATGGATATGAATGTGAGGAATCCTTTCATTCATAGATACATTTGTGGAAAGGCAAATGTCTAAGGATGAAGAGGCTCAGACACTTTGAAGACCTTATATTAATAATAGTTTTACTCATTTTGACTGGAAATGTTATGTTACCACACTTCGTGATCGAATTAGGTACCTCAATTTGAAAAGAAGTATACATTATCGCTCCAAATCTGTACAGACGGAGTATGAACTTTCCATTTCAACTTATGACCTTCATTCACTTATTTTGATGTAGATTACGACTAGGCCCACAAATGCTCTTTGCTATTTGGAGTTTTCAGATGGAGCACATCCAGAAGAATAGAATATTTCGGAATGAATAAAAAATAAATCCAAGTATATCCTCCACTCCGAGCTCAACTCGCATACTTTGTGCTTGGTGCGTGGAACAGTCTGAAAATCGGTCAGATTTGATTACAATTTGTTAGAAGAAAGAGAGTGAGGATAACAAGCATAAAATAAGCTCGAAAAAGTCGGAATCGTCGAAACATTCCGAGCATCTAATTTTAAAGAGATGGTTGAATTGATCTAAGGTCTGGGTTTGGATGTAAGAGCCAATCAGAAGAAACTTCATGATTCTGGGAAATTTCTTCATTGTAGCCATGTAGAGTATCCATGTCAATAGCGCCATGATTCAAGCTAAGTAGTCCAATTATACTGCCGAACGATAAGGAAAAGAATGTGTAGAACAATAAAATGTAGCATTTCTTAGCCTGTACTCGAAAAAAGGGCAAATGAGCCCCGGGAAACGTAACAAATTTCTGCTTCAGATCAAGCTCCCGATTTCATGTTCTTAGAAAGGTGGGGAAACTTTTTTCCTGTAAATATCACGTAAATCTCACCACACATACTTTCTTCATGTTTCTTTCATTATCCATGAATGAGATCATTTATCTCATACGAGACTGTGGGTTCGAGCCATCGACAAAATCTAGAGAGCCATTTCTTTATTAATAGATACTAGTTCAGTGGCTCGAACAGAAACTGTTGATTTAGTTGCACTTTTTTCATTCTGCTCACATGTTGGTCTTTCTCGGAGTATATGGTAATAATAAAGTTGATGAGATTTAAATTTTCATGACGAGACAGAGTTAGTTCCTTGGGTATCCATTAGATAGATTCATGAACGCGAGCAAACAAGACTGCCTAGATTCTTACCGAGCACTCTTTGAAGTCCAAGCATTTTCCCGAAGAATGTGTAACCACGAGTTCTCCAACGGATCATGAATTTGACGGCTCCATTTCGAAACGGAACAAACGCCATTTCGATTTTTGAAAAATCCAGCTTGTTCCTGATAGAATAATGAGTTTAGTAATGGTATATTCACAAAATTCTTACGGCATCTTATAGAAGAGCTATTTAATTACAAATTATCAAGAGAATTCCACCGAACTGTCATCTTTGGAGTGAATAATCCATAACTACAATCAATATAATTCTCTAAAAGTCCAAATGGCATTCATTTCATTTTGGAATGAAGCCGTCCAATTATTGATGGAGACGAATTAAATTAGAATTTGATCGGAGATTCTATATGGTTCTCAAATTAGGCGCTGTAAAGATGAATTTCATGATTAAGAATACGAGTGGATAGTTTTTTATATTATTGTAGTGGCGATTGATGATAGTATTGTTAACGAAAGTGGCTACCAACTTTTTCCAGTTGGAGTCACATTTTTTAAAAATAAATCTAGTCATTGTAATGTAGTACTTACAGGAGCTTTTTAAGCATGAGATAGTGGATATTTGAAAAGAAAAATGATAATAAACTTAACAAATTTCAAAGTTGTTTCATTAACCATTCTTCTCTACCCTCAATGCTGGAGGTATGATACTCTCCAATAGAACGAAGACTTATCATTAATAAAACTGGCGAGAGCAATATTCATTCCAGCACTAATCTCAATCAAAAATTCTGGGATAGTAATTGCTTACATATCTTTATTGTGAATATCAATGGTGTATATACAAATTTAAAATTACGCTCATTATATTTCATCGTATTTTTTCATAAATTTTCTTACATCTATTTATTTATTCATTAGTGTTCTTTGAACTGCCTCTCATTCATTTCACTCATTTCTCATTTCATGAAGAAATTCACTCATTTTTCATCTGCCAGAGTTAATATTACAGTCAATCTCTTTTCCTCATTATAAATAGAATATCTTGAGATGTTTTGACAACGGACAAGTAATTAGATGATCCAGAGCATCTCTCACACTTTTTCTCTCGCTCTGATCACATCACGTTTAACGCGTATTCTTACATTGTTGTCATATTATACAAGGATGATGGCCATGTGTTTCTCTTTATTCATCAATTTTACATTATGAATCCGTTTTGAGCCGGTACCAGTCACTCAGAATCTAGTTTTTCTGGTAGAGCTCTGCGAATGATTTTAAACTTTTTCAAGACGCGCGCCGCTGAATTTTTCACGCAAGTCACCGTTCGAATGAGGAAGACAATCTCTTCCATCCCATCTTCCTTTTTGAAAGATGTTATCGTACGACCTTGGGAGATATCAAGTCCGGTATTTCGCGCTGGGACTTGGATGTAGTTCTTCACTCAATTTTTACCTTGATCTCAGTTTTTTCTTGAAATCGTTTAGCTTCACGATCTTGTATTCCTTTGATTATCTGAGATCGCAAAAATGTATAGCCCCAAACTCCGAGGACAACCCGGTATTGCAAGGTGAGTTGGATTTTTACCATTACAGTGCTTCCAAATAGATACTGGGACTGGATAGATCACTCATGTAATTGCGTTCCATTGGTAATATAGTTTTGGTATTCAATCGATTCACCAAACTAGAACAGTAGTTAGATCTCCTTTGATCTCCAAATTTCCCATGCTTTCCACAAAAATTTGTCATTTTCAAGATATTATCGTGATTTTATATCGCGATGAGTCCTGAATAGAGTGAAATTTTGATCCGATGATTCGAATGGAGAAGTAAAAGCTCTACTTCACTGATATCCACCATGAATTCATTTGAAATAATACAATACGATATTTGGATAAAGTAGAAACAATCCTCTCTGTATATTGGTAGAATGTATAACCGAGTAAAGTTTCAAAAGAATCCATGGAAAGCTTTTGAAGTAATCTCGACCATAGTGCGTATATATTTATAATTGCTTCATAGACAGGATGACTCCAAGAGCTTTTCGCGGATCACTCCTAAATCTTACGCAGTTGTGTTCTCTACCAATACGCAGGGGAAATTGTTCAAACTTTTTCGGAATGATTAAAAAGAGTTTATGATAAACGTCTATAGGGCAGAGCTTTTACTTCCTTCTGAGAGAGGAAAATATTGCCTTTGTGTATTATCTGATTTTTTGGAACTTCTTGAAATTACTACTGTGAATAGAAGGGACGCGATGGTATTCATCCACCATTTGGCAAAAATTTATCATGTTCATACGGAGTATCCGATCATCTCGTTTTTCCATGTTTCATTCTTCTTATCTGGAAACATTAATTTTGCGTGACGCATTCAAGACTATTCTCGCTGTCCAAGTGAAATTCAGTCATGCAATGTGGTAATAACACGACGGTGTTCTTTGCGTTGATCAAGTGGCAATTTGAGAACAATTATTGCGTGATTTCTCTCTCTTTTTCTTCTCGTCTGGTCTTATCTATGGAATTTAATGTATTTGATTATTTATGACTTTCAATCACGCAATAATGGAACGAGAATGGAGATCATTCAGTGAAGTCTTACCTCAAATAAATAGATTATTTTATGTAGGTTCAAGTCTTTGTCGTTTTGCTTATTTAGCTGATGAACATTATTCGAGTATTTGTGGGATTCTTACACAAGTGAATTGATAGGTGTCTTTTTACAAATGATTGATCCGTCGGAGCACTCAAGAGGTACAAAATTTTCTATTTTAACTTAGGCTATCTTGGAAAAGTTCTAGGACATGATATTTACATGAACGGATTTTTCTTGATGTATCTAATTTATCTACAGTATTTTGCACTCGTATCCGCAATTTTTCACCAATTACGTTCTGCAACAAATGTAAATACTCGCTATCTAATTCTTCTCATCTTACCAGTTCGAGTATTGTTCTTCAGAAACTCACCACAATTAAAATTTCATAAAATGATAATATTTCCAGTATCATCCATGCGATGAGTTTCAAATAAATCTTTTCATGGAAAATCAAGTATAAAATGTACACAATACTGCTCGTTCAGTCAATCTTATATTACATGGAACTCCACATCACAATCAACTCCAAGTATATTATCTAGGCATCTTACACTACAATATCTATGTTGTTAGTCACAATTTTATTTATACAGTAGCTCAAATTCTTGAGAATTTCTCTAGAATAATTTTCCCACCATAGACGTTTCACACAACATAATTTTCACACCTTTCATTGATCTATAACAACAGAATACGCTCAACACATTTCTTTTAGTAAGATTTTCAATGATCGTGCGACACTTTTTTAATCAACAATTCGAAAACGATCTATACTCTGTCAACGATAAACGTGGCATACTTGCCCTATATATTTCTCAAATCGCTATTTTGGTCAATAATCATTCAATTTTCGAAAGTTTATTTTCATTCAATAGTGAGTATCATCCACTCACTGTACAAACTATATATATATATATATATATGATCAAAAGAAATCCTCAGCTGATGGAAAATCATCGGGTAGAAATCGCGATTCTAGGTATTACCAGATTACTACCAACTCCCTGAAGAATTTGTCATCATATAATTATACAAAACGCGTTATTATATTGTTGTTATCGCTTAATACGTACTACTCGACAGTATGTACAAAGAGTGAATCTTACAGTAGCATTTCCTTTGAAAAGATGGACGAATCCGTATTTACAATAGAGACATGCACACTCGCCATAGGCTTTCCTCTTTAATGGGTAACTCCAGTCCGTATCATCGATTGTGTAAGTGAAGAACTTTCGTATCGTAAATGAAATTCTTTAAATTCTTTCCTGGAAGTTGAGGAAAGTTTTGACTCATTTGAAACTTGAACGAGGAATGAATGACCCTTGTCGATGCACCTTTTCGAGTTTTATGCTTGCTTTACGACGGAAATCGTTAGCTCACTTTCAATTGGTCTTCGTTACGAGAACGGAAGCATTTGCGTATTGCATCGATGTAAGCGCATCAGTTCTTTTCAACGCACTACTATAAATGGGCGCTCAGGAGCAGAGATAATATCAGAAGTTTTCGCATAGATACCGATTGGCTCCGGTAGTGCGAAAGTATCATCATAGCGGCATACGAATTCAATAATAGGGCGTTGGATACTTCACCATGCAAAAAGTACGACACGAATGAGGGGACGAAACAGTCCAGTAGATTTATTGCAATTAAGAAAAAAATCGGACGAAATGCATAATGGTAAAAAAATGAATGCTGATAAAATTTTGAAAGAGGAAAAAATGTTTGAAAGTAGAGAATAATCAGAAAGTGACTGATGAATTCCAAGTGGTCAAAGTCTCCACATTCATCATTCTCGATGAAGAGTACGAACCACCCGTCGTTCAAAATCTCACCCGTTCATTAGTCGAACCCATCGGACTATCGATCCGAGTACTCCACGATCCTACTCGCGCACACGCAGCCAAGCTTCCACTGTCTCGAGCAATTCATCGCGCGGCAGAGAGAGAGATACACCACAGCACTCGAAGCTCGCGCTTCTCTCACAGCGTTTCGCCTTTCGAGTAGTCGACTATGCCTACGTGTACATCAGCGGGAGCAGCGGAGCGTCGCAGCGGCATTCGGCTCACTCGACGCTCTGAATTCGTGATTAGCCGTGCGCGCCTCTATTTCGCAACCAGCTGCACTGTGCTACACGCGAGATGCCGAGTTTCCCAAGAGCCCACCCACGCACTCGTCACTGCATAATTACCCATTCGCACACTCCTAGCACTCCACACGTCCGCGAGCAGAATTATTCGCGCGATGTATCCACTCGAGCCTTGTAAAATTCAGCCTCGCAGTGTGCGTATCCTTAAGAGCTTTTCGCGCCGTGCAATGAGAGATATTGGTGAGTTTTTGATCGGAGAGTAATTTTTCGAATTGCGGTCGAGTTTTTTCCTTGACGTGCGAGCAAAATTGATGGTTGAGATGTGGAGAGCACGAGAAAATTATCGAGAATTGGCTGACCAAGATCACACATTCGGATCACGGATTTGGCTGAAACTCTGCTGATAGTCTATTTTTGATGCCAAAAGATGAAATACAGAGCCGCAGGGTCTAACAATCAATCAATCTTGAGCTACAACCTATGACATTAGCACTGCAAGTATATCTATAAATATCATTTTTCAACGTAGACCTTCTATGGGCAATACTAATATTTTGGACCAGATCTTGAAAACTATTGGGTATTTGATTCTGCAGCTCTGGATTTCATCTTTTGGCACCAAAAGAAGACCAATGTTTCAGCCAAATCCGTGATCCGATGGATGTATGAACCTCTCCTGGTGAGTGAATTTGTTATTCTGTCCAATGAGTGCAATACTGACTGTCCCGTGTAGGCTACTTATCATACAACTCTCGAGGTATTTGATTTTTCTCTTCAGCATTAAGGTTGCGAAGCACTGTTGCTCTGTGATCGATGCCGATTCAAATAGTACTGAGGCTCCAAGATACGCTCCAGGGGACCGTCAGTCCTGCACTGATCATACGAAAAAAACAAATCAACGCTCGAGAGCAGAAAAGCCCTATATCAATTGCTAAAAAAACGAAAAGTCCTAGCTCATTTTTGAGAGGATAAGAAGCTCTATTTTGAGAAAATGAAAAGCCTTGTCTCAAAATTTTTGAGTGAAGAGACTTATTTTGGAGATTTAGTATGAGAAGTCGTGTCCCAAAATGTTTGAGAATGAGGCCCATTTGGCTGAGGAAAGTGTTTTGTTGATTTTCAAACTCTTTCCTGCGTCACATGACCCTCATCCTCAAATATATTGAGATACGATCACACCAGGTCTGCGAAATAAGGCTTTTCACTTGACAATTTTGAGGTAGGGCTTTTTACTCGAAAATTTTGAGATAGGGCTTTTTATTTCCTCAACAACTCACACAGGGCTTTAAATTCTCTCAAAAACGAGATAGTGCTTTTTATTTTCTCAAGGATTGAGATCGGCACTCCCCCCGTCACAAGCTTCAATTAGTATCCTACATCACGAGAAAAGGTCGAGCCCAACTCAAAATTTCAGCTTCAAACCGATAATCTATCAGCATTTCCCATTGTGTCACCGTAAAAAATCACCGGAGACAAGTGTCCTCACACTCGAAGCTCGTCCATGACGATCTGCTGCTGCTGCTGCTGGCTGTTGTGCTGGTGGGACTTTTTGAGGGTACCACCGGAACCATGATGGTGATGGTGGTGATGGTGATGGTGCTGCATAGACAAGCTGTCGACCTGGTGCTGCAAGTGATTCGGGCTTATTATGAGGTTCTGCGTGGATTGCTGAGGCTGAGGTTGAACTTGAGGCTGCTGCTGCTGCTGCTGGGGTTTGGGCGGCTTTGAGTTTTTGGGCGGAGGCGGGCAGGGCATCGGCACGTGGCAAGAGTTGTTCTGAGGCTCGACGAAGACCGGTGGTGCCAAGTGCTGAATATGACGCTGATCGACGGACTGCTTGCCCTCTGCGCGGCCATTTGAAAATCCAAGCGAATCGTGAGACGAGGTTTTTTGGATACTATGGCGGAGGGAGGGAGAGGAGGTCGGGCGAGGGCAACTCTCAAAACTCCGTCTGGCTGATCCAGTAGGGCTGACCTGAAACGGGTGAAAATCAATTCGAGCACTGATCGCTTTTGGATACTCGACACTTTCTCGGTCGCCCTTTTTTGAGATGTACGCTTCGAAGCAGCAACGAATCAGTTTCACCTGTACTAGTGACGAGAATTTTTGAGGGCGTCTGACTATACGCAGACCCTTACTACTTGAAATATTTGATAAGATGGTTTTTTTTTAATCACGACTGGTGAATGGATGTTTTGTAGGAGTTGGAATTCTCGAATGTGATTGTGCTGATTCGTACTGCGTATCGAAGCCTGGCGACAGGGGAAAGTGGTCAAATTTTCAAAATTCAAAATGGCCGATCCAGTGAGTGACATGTACGCTTGAATGCGCGAGTAATGTGCTTTGCAGACGGGACATTTTGAATTTTGTGTCTTTGACGAGAGTATCCCCAGTACTGAAATTGATTTTTCCCCGTTTTGATCCACCATTTTGAATTTTGATAGTTCAATCTGCGGGATTATTTATTCGATTGAGCAGGGGAGAGCGGTCATATGCGAGATCTCGGTTTGAATCAATTTTATCCTTCATGATCATTTAGAATTTCGTTTGTAAAGAAAATGCAGAGCTTTCGTAATTTTTATCTGAACAATGATCCATATTTTTTTCAATAGGATGGGTACACGTGGCCCAAGTTTTAGTAGGAAGTGAGATGAATGTGATTAGCGGCTACTCTTGGCAATCGAGGCAGGAAAAGTGACCTCCGTTTTTTTATAAACACTGAGGAGCGTTTTCACGAAACATACTCTGGGTGCATGTTTTTTGAAATCAATAATAGATCAATTACGGACGTCGCATTAAATTAATTTATCCGCTACTGACGAGTGAAATTGGACGCGACGAAAAGGTGCTCTCGAATTTCGAATAATCTCACTCTGAGTAAATGTTTGGCTCGTCGTTGAAGGATTCTCGATATGATGGAGGCCGAGATAGGATCGCTCTCAGAGATCGAATTCTGTAAGCGTGAGATTTGTGGAAAAAGCTGCGAAGATTCTCATCGGGTCTACGGAATTTAAGCGCGAGTCTACGGAATTTAAGCGAAAGGCATAGCCAATGGCGAGTTCAGCAAAGGATGAAATATGAATCTCGGTAAGATCATTAATCGGCAATTCCGCAAATCCGCAAATCCGCTCTCGATAGCACGTTCCGCGTGGCTCGATTAATTTTGCGGCTAATTTCTCCAAGACTGCATCCGCCCCGGCTCGTTTATTGCCTCTCACGAAAACGAATGAGGGTCGAGACAGGAGACAATTACCGCCTGGGCTCGCGAGGGTCCTCGCAAAAGCAATCCCGTTTGCGCGGAATACGAATAGTAAAAGTTTCGGCTTATTAGCCGGTCAAACTTTTGAAAAACTATCCCCGGCTCTCCGCGTCTCTCGCCCACATATACACAGAGCCTCGCGCCGCAACTCTAGAAAACGCGTAGCAGCGCCAATGCTAATTGCCCGCAGGATATATTTCAGGACGAACTTTCGGGAAAACTACCGCTACTCCCGCACCCTTCAACAAAATTAACTGGCGCCCGGAGCTCCTCTTGATATTTCAATTCGAAATCTCGAATCGCAAGCCGCTCTCGCCCTACTCTGCTCACCAGATGGCTT
>JAPYYZ010004573.1:0-10440 GCA_030522705.1 Eretmocerus eremicus
TCTCGAGACGTCATTGCGAGCGCACGCCAAAGTAGCCCGTGCAAAACCGAGAAAAGGGCGCGAGAGACCCCGAGAACGTATATAGTACGCGAGCGAGCAGACGTATAAATGCGCGTGTTCATCATCGTCGGCGGCACTTTACTCGACGCCGACGAATGAAAACGCGGTACGCACGTGTCCATATCCCTGGCTGAGACCCCAGCTCGCCCGTATCTCCGCCAAGCTTCGTCTTCGACGTCCACTTTGCGCGGATTACCTTTGGCACCTCAGTAATTTATGCACGCACCGTAAATCGACCCTCCCGCGAAGCTCTTGGCGTCTGCTCTTCCGAGCATTTCTTAGCCTATGTGCTGCCGTATTATTGCAGCATACACGTATGGCACTTAATACTGCACGAAGAAGCGCACCGTCTGCCGTCTGTTCGACCGCGTGCGAATAAGAGGTATATGTATATAGTAGAAATGAGGTCTCGCTGCCATGCTCATCGAGCCGATTGCACATGCCAAGGTAGAGCGCGTGCATAAGTGATAAGGCGTTCGCCGTCGCCGCGAGATAAGGCGAAGCGCGAGTACATAGTGGATGTGGTTGAACGGAGAAGCACGCTGAACACGCACGAGTAACGATGATATCGATATAGTACCGCGCAAGTGACGCAGATTCTGGAGTGCACACAGACCGATGGAGAGATTGGTATGCTTGTGCGGTTGAGTGAATGATTGACGATTGCCAATGACTGATACGCGGTTTTAGCACATTCGCGGATGGCGAGAGTGAAAATAGATTTTGGTACAACTCGACTATTGCGATTTTTTCCTCTTTTAGATTATCCAATGCTTGAGATTGTCCAAATTTCAGAAATTCCCACATCAATCCTTGAATATTGAATTTGGAAACACCAAAAACTAGTTCGAAAGTGATGAAGAAACGCAAAAATTGGAACCTTGAAAACTTTTGGGTTTTGAATTTTTTTCTAAGAAATGAAACATTGCTTGAGTTCCATTCCCATAGCAAAATGCGTCTCTAATGTCCAAAAACTTTTCAGCATTTTTCTTAGATTTTCGTGATTTGCGCCACGAAAGTTATCACAAAATATTAGAAAATGCGCTTGGCAACTTATATAGACAAAAAAAGTCAGGGGAATAGTATATTTCGCACTACAGTCTATAGAGCGCGTGTGCGTCGGTAGTTTTGTCACGAGGGGTCGATTGTAGGCCGAGCAAAAGCTACGACTAGAAGGCCCTGGTGCCAGAATAATTTACGCCTGCGCCGTGCGAAATAGTATGTTACGTGCCGCCGCTGCGCTTATATGAAGGCTGGGAAAGTCCAAATCTTCCGATCCGGAGCGAGTGGAGATTCGGTGTTTCTGCGCACTAGGCGGAAAAATAATATACGCGCAACTAGTTCGCAATAGTCGCTTTTAGCACAAGGGCCTTGTAGCCTTCGCTTTGCTCGGGCTGTAATCGACCCCTCGTGCTAAAATCGCCCTTACGCGCAGTGGTACGTAATATACTATTTCATCATTCTAACCAAAAATCACCGCGTTTAACGCAGTGAGGATTCTCATAATGAAAAATCATCATTCTCCTATGATCGCCCGGATATTTCGGGCGCAGCGAATGTAATTTTCTACTCCAGGGCTCAAAAATGCCCATTTTGCGATCAGCGCTCAGAGCAAAACTGACGCTTTGCGCGTCTCTGGTGGAGGAAACACTCACTAACGTCTATATATGCATGGTCATTCGAAGGATAGGATTAAATGTAAGACAACTGGAATGTTTTTGAAGTCCAAAAAGATGAACCTTACATGATATCAATTCACTATTATAATGAGTGGTTTTGGCAAAACTATTGCAAAATGATGAATAAATATGTGTACAGTTGTTCTTTGGCTCGATTACAAATATCTTCCCACAGTTGTCTCTTATTTCATTCTTCAAAGATTTGTCTTCAAGAATAGAAATGTTCGTCGAACGGCCGGGCGTAAATCTCAAAATGTGTACATCCTGGGTTCTTGAAAATTATGACTCGTGTCGGGGTGATATATGGTATCGAATTGTTCAAAGTAACTTCAAAATTAAGTATAAACATTTAGTTATTCTAACCAGTCGCACGCACATTTGAACCTATTGACCATTTTTAATGAACTTTTCTTCTGTCAGGTTTATGTACATTGTCAAAAATTTTGGTCCAAATATTCAAATACTGGTTGAAGTTTTTCATTCAACCACCGGTTGAGGGCCAAAATTCGCCCACTGGTTGAAGTTTTTTGTTCCACCACTGGTTGAAGTTTTTTGTTCCACCACTGGTTGAATTGTAACCACTGGTTGGAGGTTTTCTCTCAACCACTGCCTGAATTTTCAACCACCTTTTTAGAGTGTATATATTCGAATAAGCTTCAAGTAAGCTTATCTCTAAGATCGTTCATAGAGAACCACAATTCTGGCACACTTGGAATTCTGGGCTATGTACGAATCCCGATCTTTGAATATCCCGCGAGTGCGCGTAGAGAGTTAAAAGCTGCACGAGTAGTGCATTTGCAATCCACCCCGTGAATGGATTCCATCAATACCCTCCTCTCATCGGCTTATTGGCAAGTATACACTTGCATTTTGCGGTAATCAAAAGCTTCTGCTCGTAGCGCCTGCTTTTTCGCGTCGATCGTGCAGCACTCAATAATCGACACTTGCTTGCGCTCCGTGACGACTGCACCAACATCACACGGGAAGTCGTCGTCAACCGCGACACGCCTTGGCCCAAGGTTTATTTGTTCGAGACTGCCAGTGCAACAGCAACAGCAGCAGCACGGCATGCAAACTCATAAATGAAGGCTCATACCGAGCTTACACCGCCACGCCACGACCGCCCCGGGCTCATCTACGTCAACACTTGTCGATGATCGCCCCGCGCCAGCATGGGAGAGCGCGAATATCGTCTACATGGAGATACATTGAGCTGGATGCAAACCCCACATTATTGAGTTCAGCTTGCATTGCAAGTCCATTAGCCATTAGAGGCCCTACCCCGAGACCCCGAAGACTATGGAATTGGAGAAACTATTCGGCGAGTGGGATTGCATCAGCATGCAAATGGCGCATTCTATTTCACAATTGGAATTCTTCCATGAAGTTGCTTGATCGTGAGACAATTGCAAGGCTCCCATATTGATTTGTTCATACTGTGAGAGCAGAACACTTCGATTTGATATGCGATTTCTCACTCGTTTGTTTCTCCATCTTCTCATGCTTGATTCAGTTTGTTCATTAAAGAATCTTTTGCGAGCTCTGTGCATTCAAGTGACTCATATCACGTAATTACTCAAGTGAGTGTGACCGGTTCGCCTTCTATGCTTATTTTGCACCGCTTGAGATCTTATGGATACGCGCACTTACTTACCATTAGATCTCTTCGCTTGTATATTTTATTTTTTCTCGTGACAATATGAACAAATGAGTAGTTTGGGTCAATTCAAAATAACCTCCGCGTTTGTTAGAAAAAAAAAAGATCGATCTTCGTTATTTGTGACTTTTTTGCATGAGGAGTGTCAGTTACGCCAAAAAAATTCGGTTTACGTTGATCTCAACGTACTTCAAGTATTTTTATTCGTCTTCGTTTCAACTTGAAAAATTTTTTTTAAAGTTATAGTGATCAATCTGGGGTTGAATTTGCAGAATTTACAAATGGTACAGATTTTGTAAGTCTGCGATCATTCACATCTTAGCAATCAAAACGACACGTATATTATCTTATTTCGTGAATCTAAGATAAGGTTCAGGGTGCGCTGGACATGTTATGAGAAAAACTAGGAATTGAGAGAGGAGTGCAAAGCCTTGGATAGCATTATCATTTTGTCGAAACAAAAGAAATCTTTCCAGTGAGAATGTACCATCGGTAAGATTCTGTGTTCTCTTTGAAGAGTGTTTGACTCGATTTTCCCTTGGGTCCTATTGACACTAGATGATTCATTTTGCCCGATTGGTCAGTAATTTTGATCACAACTTGATGACAAATTCAGCTTCTTGGAACTTACTCGAGATTTCAGTCACATTGATGAGTTCGCGCATGCATTTGTTTCCCCGTTTATTGCCCAACACAGAAAATGCATTGTTTAGCAAGAAAATCATTGCCTAAAAGGCAGTGCTATCCAAGTTTGAGCGGCTCATTCTTTGAAACTTTTATAAATAGAATCTTCTGAAACTTCGCATAATCAAAGTATTACTCGTTTCAAATACATCGCTAGAACTGTGCAAATTGTTATATGTACTTAAATTCACAAAAGCACTGAAATATGCGCATGTAGGCCTGAGAACCCTACAATTGAGAGATTACTACAGTTGCGGCATAATTTGGCTTACTTTGCGCGAATCACATATTCTTACCGAATTTGTTTGCGTCGAGCTACGAGTACCATATTTCCGTGTTTTGTCGAGTTGAAGTTTTCGTGAGAATGTTGAAAATCACATATTAAAAGCGAGTGACTAGTCAACGTATCGGTCGATGATCGTTCCAATTTTTTTCCTCGAAAAATACTGTTTTGAAAAGAATACCATGACTACGGCTCTTTTTTCGCGTGTTACGCCCTGGCTGGCCGCAATGGCTCTCAACTACCCCTCGAAATAGGAAGTAGTGTATGTTTTGTGGTTTCGCTGTGACATTAATCCACCACTCGACGATATTCATCAATCTTTCTTCTTTCTAACTGATTTTCTTCATTGTCATGTTTAATACCAGAATTTTGTCCAGTATATATTACCTCTCGTACGCGCAATGGGTACTAAAAATCAGCATTGATCTACCAGGTTGAGATTATCTCCCTAGAGTTATGACCCATTGTGAACTTCTTGCAAGGTATATTTGGTTATGATTTAAAGCTCCGGGGTCTCGCCTTCCCGGTCTGGTCGTAACTCAAAAATCCGCAATGGGGCATTCTTTGAAAAATCATTAGCTGCGAATTAGCTAGGTAGCTATTCTTATTTTGTTGTTGCGTATGTACAACTGCACAGTCTACGCATGCCAGAATATTTCAATCAGAATAAATGTTGTACGAGGCCATATGTTTCTCAAGAGCAATCAAGTGCATGTGAAAGCTCTCCCTTACCGACATCAATGATAATCTCATTTAAATTGTAACCAAACAATATTTCGAATAAGTAGCTTCAGGCATGTCTGCATATTGGCGAAACACATCACTGAGCAAAATTTTGCTATGTTTCATGGTAAATGAAATTATTATAGTGACCAACTGTAAAGTTCAGCCAAACCAAGTTAAGAGATCACTGCGGATCACTCTGAAATTTTGCACAGTGAATAGTCTCCTTTTAGTGCCAGCAGGTGAAATCCAGAGCCGCAGAGTTTTTTACTCAATGGTTTTCGAGATATAGCCCAGAATATTAGTATTGCCCATATAGGCCCATGTTAAAATGTGGCATCTATAGATATAGTTGCAATGCCAATGTTCTGGGCCATATGTCGAAAACGAATGGTCAAAAAACTCTACTGCTTTCAATTCCATCGTTTGGCACCAAAAAGAGACTATACCCAAAATTCCAGCCAAGAGCGTGATCCAGATGTACAACCTCTACTGGTAAGATGTCGCCGGGTGAATACTCAACCGCGAATCGCAGCAATTTCGCAGAGGCCGAGCTCTTCACATTCAGAGAGCACTGTGAGCGTGATGCTACAGAGCCGCTCGCAAGCTCCGAGCCATTACATCCCCTCGGAGCGCAGCGGCGTCGCGCACTTGCTGCGACGACGGCAGTCCCGCGGCAATCAGACTCTGTCGCGCACAGCCGCGAGCTAGACGGGCACATAATACCTGCATATACAGAGGCATCAGAGGCCTATACACAGGCCGCAGCACAGCCGTCACGTCTGCATGGGTGACATGTCGCGGGCGCGAGTCATTGCGGCGGCTCTCGCCTATTTACACGGACGTCGTCGTCGTCGGCGTCGAGCGACGAACGTGACCCGCGCCTGATTGCATTCGTCTGCGCGACGCGTATTGTGCAGCTCTTCTTCTCGCGGCTCTACGCACGCGTGCACTCGGGCAGGGCCGTATTGAGCACCTGTGGCCTCTTCTTCTCTCGGGCAACAGCTGGTGCCGACGCTCCGACGACGCGCTCGCAGCCTCGTATACTCACGCTGATTGATGGCCTGCGAGCCGCGGCAGGTTGTGCCACGCGCGTAGCTTTCGCTTAGCGCTCATATCGCTCTCACCCCTTGCGCTCTGCCGAGGAGGGGTAGCTTTTTCCGAGAAGCTAGCCCTGCGGCGAATGCAATCGCCGACGACTGTGTGGCTTGTAGTGGGGGTCGTTTAATTATATTTGCCGGATGGGGGAAATTGTTATCGATCGAGCCTCGCAGTTGGGGAGGAGGGTGGTTATAATTTGATACCAATCGGCGGCCTTTGGATTATTCATCCCTTTTGCGAGCTACGTAGTTGAAGTTCGTGGTGTATTCACCCCGGTATTCACCTTTGTTGAAGTTTGCCTCGCTCTGATGGGCGCGCGAAGCTTGGGGTAGCTTTTTGTCGACTACTCGTGCAAATCGCATGGTGAAGGGGAGGAACAAAGAAATATGGGCGCTCGAAATTGTATTGATCGAACAGAAAGTTATACTTGCAACGTTTCTATCATTGGTAAAGTATCACTCATTAATTTATCAATTCTGTCAGATGGAAAAAAATTATATTATACTCTATCGTATAGCTCATTTCGAAGGGATTTTTGCTCTCCCGATGCTTGCAAGCTCTAGCTAGCAACAAACGAAACTCCACACGATGAATGTTTCTGTTGATAAAAAACCAATTACGACATTGCTCTAATGCAGCAGAGCTCAGCTGTGCGTATTTTTTCCTGACGTCGAGTGCGACCTCACGTTGATGGCCATTGCGACATACTCGATGTTTTGAATTGCATAAATGCAATTGTCTTCGAGCTGTGAAATTGTAATTCAGCCATGGTAAGCTCAAAAATAGCACATCGACAGCCTCTATTTTGAATTGACTCATACGCGTAACGTAGCTTTGAAAATAATTTGCCCGGCTGTCTGGTCACACGGTGCTTACGTAATACCGCATTGAGAGCCATTTTCGCTTTTTCAACTATTTTCTCAGTGTTTAGATGACAATCCAGAACCTTGGCAGTCATTTCTCAAATTTGACTGATCGTTATTGTTGATGGATTTTTAATTCAATTTCCATCATACAACTTTTGCAATGAGCTTATTGTACATCCACGAAGGGAATAAATATCAACTCAAGCACAGTTGTGTATACAATACATGATGCAAACTAAGATTATTGGATAAAAAGTTCCCACTTTTGACCACTCGACAGATCCATCATCATAATAAATGAATCTTTCAGAACTTGTCAATCTTGACAAGCGGCTAAAATTTGTCAAATAATAAAAAGCATCATGATTTCCATTAGTTTGCCATGTTCTCCCTATTTCTTTTCGTATACATTTCCAATTGACGAAGTAAAAACAAGTAAGTTTTTATTCATTTCAGTTCCTCGTAGTAGATGATCAGAATGTCAGAAGCAAAAAAACTGCCAAGAGCCAAACATAACAATCTAATTCCTTCGCGACAGCTGTTAAACCTCATCCTCCAGGGACAGTCCTTTTTTGTCGAGCCCTCATCTAAGTGCGAATGCTTCAATCATCCAGCGTCTCGCTGATTTCTATCGGCACAACAAACACGCCTCGTTGCGTGACTTTTTTGCAAGATCGGTAACAACGACCTGTCGATTTGCACGCGAGAGACTCAGCGGCAGCGGCACTGCGGAGCAACGGGTGAAACTCGTCGCGCTCGCAGGCGGTGGTCGTGGCGTGTTTCGCGACGCGGAATTCCGACGCAGCGGCAAAAAATTCCAGGCACACACGCTATGAATTTTTTTGCAGCTCGCCTCGCATACACCTCATACTTGTGTATACCCGTACCTACAACAGGCCACCACATAGTTACAGTATAGCTGCTGCGAGCGAGTTGCGCGGGGCTCGCTCCTGATATCTGACCGCACGAATCTGATGCACGAGCGCTGCGAACTGACGAATTCATTAATTGTATGAAGAAGCGCGGCTGACAAAAACAGCGTAATTATTGCATCGTAAACGGCACCTTGGCATTTCCGCAGCCAAGCCGTTTTCTCTCTTTCTCCGCCTGCTGCACATATGTACGCGCTTGCTCTCGATCGGTATGGGAGCTCCTCCTTGAATCTTGTGTGCCGCGCACGGCTCGGTTTGCGGTGCGCTCGTGTCCGCTTCAAGCGCCTCCCTCCGTGCCGTTTTTTGTTGGGCGAAAGTAGGAGACATTGTTTTTTGGGGGAGTGCGCGAGCCTTTATCGTTGTTCGGCGGTTAACGACTCCCCTTTTCCGTGAATTGTTTGTCCGTTTGTCCGCAAATCGTCGCAAACTTCGAGCTGCTAACCCTTCAATTATGACAATTTGCGCAGAGGGCGTGAGCGTTTCCTCGGATCGCTCCAACGAATCCTTTTTCCGCTCTGAGGTGAAGCCCCTGCGTCAGCCAAAAATCAAACGGCGATCATGTTGCTAGACTACGACTGAATCAAAATAGTCCCTCTTTCTAAACGTCTCTCTTTGTATACTCAGTCAAGTGTTCTTGGTATTCGTCGTATTGACGCGATGGCTGACGTTAAGAGGAGAATAGGGTCAGATATGATGACAAATTGGAAGAGGTTGTGCCTTTATTTTGTCACAGTTATGTTCCTGAGATGATTTATTAGTTTTATTCATTGGTGATCCAAACGACGAAGAAGAATTATTGTCACTAGCGCCCTAGAGAGTCATTTCCATCATTTGATAACGATGTAAGAGCTTCGAATACTGTCAGTACTTTCTTGTTTGACTTTCCTGATCTTCGAAGGGCATTATTCTTGATAAAATGTAGATGAGAAGTTCTCATCTTGTTTTAGAGTCGGAATCTCATATTCAACCCAATCATCTAGAGCTGCAAAAGAGTGAAAACCCCCAATTTTCAGGTCATGTACGTGCTTTTTGAGCCTTATCTTCATATTATAATTACACTTGGTCATATCAACTATATTCAGACCAAAGATTGTTCATCCAGCCACGAAGTGGCACATCTATTCGCTTGGATGAGAATAAGCCGAAGCGGCAACTTGACACGCGCAAATAAACTTTGCAGGATTCTCATTTTCCCTTATTCTTTGGCCAAAATCCCATGTAATTTTTATTTTTTGAGCCCAAATAAGCTGAAAGTCTACCAGAAAGTTTGTTTTCATGTACCTGCTTGAATGCAGTTATACACTCATGATTACCTGATGAGAGAAAAATATTTGCTTCATTGTTATCTTCACTGCCCCCTCCCCCCCTCCTCAAAGATAGTCAGGTCATTGGCACAGAGAACTGAAAGTATCCTACTCGTTGACCTACTCGTTGAGTCAAGCATTATAATTTGCTCTTCCGCTTCGACAACAGGAGCAGTTTTTGCCAAAGCAACAAGTGTGGACCTCACCTCGCAAGTCACTCATGGACACTCGTGTGTTTGATCAGGTAATCAAGAGAAAAATCTGTAGATGCATTTGAAGGTTAGCTGGGATTCTTGAGTTTGTTACTACCAAATCAGGACTCTAAGGCTTGATGCAGGCTCTCGATTAGTCCTTTATGAAGGATTTTATAAACTACATCTAACTGAATACGTTTTTGTGATCAAAGAAAGTACAGACAACACGGTGTCACTTTTTACGCTTGTCATACACTTGATCATGGAACGCCCCTGAAAGATTATTTAGTTTCGCCTGAATGGTTTCTCTTGAGTTGATTAGTTCCGTGGGTCAATTAGGAGCGAGAAATATTTCATTATGTGCATAACGAATCGCGTTTTCCGGGCGAGAAGCGCGCTCCTTCGTCAAAATCAGTCGAGAACAGTCTCGGTCGAGCTCTCTATGCCTTCAACTGCGAAGCAAACCGCAAAACTGCGAGCTTGAGCTGAGAGCGGGCGCGGGCGCAACCTGTCTCGCCGTTCGAGAGCAGCCCCGCTTCGTCTCTCGCATGCCTGAAATCGCGATCGTTCCGCAGATTCACCGCCACGTTGGGAGCGATCCTCCCCGGAGCATACTTGAACCTTTGCGCCCTCATATTCTACGCGCGATAATCGCAAATCTCCTCGATTATTCTGTCGCGCGTTGTAGCGCGCTATTTGGAGCGTTGCGCGGAGGAAAAATCGCGAGACGAAAATGGGAAGCGCAGGCTGCGCAGACGCGCTACACAGTAACCAAGAAATGGGAAAGCAACGGCAGTTTGCTTCCCCAGATATTCCTTGACACAACCCAGGTATGCGATGCATAATGCCCAGGTATAATTTAAGACAGTTTTCGCGAGGGCATAAATCTCGTATTGGTACATGGTCGTCGGCGCTGTAGCCGCGTGGCGGGCTTATTTACGATCAAAAGTTTATCAA
>JAPYYZ010004574.1:0-10897 GCA_030522705.1 Eretmocerus eremicus
TATACCCTAATAAACGCAGTAACATCTCCCACGCGACTGGGATGCGGAATGCATGTGCCCCTCTCAGGACTTCACAATAAAAAGGATTTTATAAATTATTAAGCTACAAAAATCTCCTAAAAGTCCACCCTTGCTTTATGTCGACGAACTCCGATCACAGAATTTCATCCGTCGGATAGTGGACCAACGCGTGTAACGCGATCCATCGAGATTCGCTCCGAGACCGGTGGCGAGCCTCGGATCGAAAGTGGCAGCTGAGAGCAGCGTCTACGGGTAGCCGGGGTCACTGAAGTATCCGGCTGGCAGCTGGCCGAGGCTGTGGTGCGAGCGGCTCCGTCGGTTCTCCGCCGCGTGCTGCCTCGGGTTCCTCAAACTCCTCGCCTCCTGCGGGTGCTGCTGTTGCTGACCCTCTCCACCAGGGTAATCCGGAGGCGGTGCCTGGAATTGCGCCAGGCTCTCCACCAAGGACCTCCTCCAGCCGTACGGTTGATCCTTGGGCACTCGCTCCTGCTGCTGCTGCTGCTCTTGCGAAGAGTCGTCGTTGCACTGTTTGCGCCTACTTTGGCTGGATCCGCTCTCGGTGGAGTTGCTGTCCTCGCTGGTGCCCAGTCCCAGATCCCGCTCCTCGAGCTCCCTCAGACTGACGACCGGACTGGGCTGTTTGGTCTGGGTGCAGTAGATCAGGCTGGGATGGGGTATCACGTAGGGCTGCCCGAGCTTCTTTTCGCCCAGGGCTGACCCGTGCTTCCCGCCCTCCTCGTCCTCGTCGTCGTCGAGGTTGGAGCAGGACCCGGGTCCAAAGAGCGACAGGAGCACCGGGAGCAGGAGCAGCCCGTGGAGTGCTCCGATGAAGATGACGAGGAAGACCATCTTGAAGAAGACTAGGAAGATGTAGGTACCGGCCAGCAGGAGGGCCGTGAGCCCGAGGATGGTCGAAAGGGCGCCCTGGACTATGGGTAGACCCAGGGTGTAGAGGCACTCCTTGACCCTGTCCTCGGGTCGGCTCTTCTTGGAGCTCATGTAGGCGTAGCATATGTGCGCGGTGAAGTCGACGCTGAAGCCGATGCACATGATCAGGTTGATCATGCTGATGCTGTCGAGGCTGACGTCCCAGAGGGCCATGTAGCCCGCGACTCCGCACTCGATCGACACGATGCAGAACGCGACCCAGAAGCTGCACAGCACGTTCGGGATGAAGATGAACGAGATCACCATCATGGTCAGCGCTCCGAATACCAGAGCCTGGATGCTGGTGGGACGGACCAGCTCGTACTGGTCGAAGAAGACGAAGTAGGGCTGGAAGACGCTCGCGTTGAGCGGAGAGTCGTGGCAGATCTGGCGAAGCTCGCGGACCATGTCCTTCTCCTGGTTCGTGCCGCTCACGTTCACAGCCTGGATCATTATGCGACTGGCTATTATGTGCTCGCCCGAGTCGTCGAACTGCACGTCGAGGGGCAGCTCGGTTCTCGGTGTAGCTTTGAAGAATTCTTTGAGCTCGTGCACGAAGCTCGTTTCGTTGGAGATGGAGAGGGCGTTGTCGTCGTCTTCGCTGACGTCGTCGGCGAGGCCGGCGTACTCGAGGAAGCTGCGCAGCCAGCTCTCGGTGAACATTTTATCACTCGATATGTACTTGGACGCCTCGAGGCTGCGAGTCAGGATCTCAACGTGCGCCCGGATCAGCGGGTCGCTGTAGTCGTAGTGGCCGCTTATCATCACCTAAGATGAACAGAAAAAACACTAGGATTAGTGAGAGTTTTGGGACATCATCGTAGGCGTTGACTCAGTTTGATGTTTCGGACTGAAATCATTATTCTTGACTGTCAGCTAATTACTCGAATCAAAAAAAGGTACAAATCCGTCAAATTTCTTCTACAGTTTAGTGGATAGTCAGAGTGAAAGAATGTTTGCCGGCTGCTTTTTAGAAAGAGAGGACAGAAAAAGACATTCGGATGTATACTCATTTTGATCAATGTACACAAAATTGTTGGGATTGCTAAGAGTTTCAATTGCAATTTTTCATAGCTATCTATGGATATTGTAGGCTAATTTGCTTTTCTTTCGAGATAATCTCAAAACTATCTATAACAGGGGAAATCGATCTTCTGCCTTCATTGATGAACAATTTTTTAAAAATACGTCTTGTTCATCTCCCAATTATTCATTAATAGTATCGCCACTCTCAACTCTTTTGCACGAAGGAGACCGAGGCTATTTCATTCACGTTTCAATCACTTTGTGCAAGTCTTCTTACATTATTCATGAGCAAATATACATTAATCAGTTTCCTCGTATTATGCGGATGCATCATTATAGAACACAAATGGAATTGTCTACAAATTACATTGAATCCAAAGACTTCGTTCACCGTCGCTCTTACCCTCAAAATCTTTCAGAACCAAACAATTTACGACCAGGATGATGAAAATTAAATGTTACATCTTTCGCACACTATCCAAAAAAAACTTGATTCAAGAACTAATGATTTATCCCGTGAGTATTCGCAAAATACCGAGTAATAAGATTCTATGGCCGCAATTCATTTGCAAGCTTGTGTAAGCAGCTTCTCCTGCGGGGAAAATTATTTTCATAAGCGAATTTCCTGAAACGATACCACGCGTTCCAGATGGGATAACGAGCTAGTTATGGGGTATTGGCAAATTAATGCACACGCGCGCCATTGCGTAACCCGCACTACCAGCAAGAGCTGTGTACTTCTTTTCACGCACCGCGGAATGAAATGCAAAGTAGGAGGAGCCGAGACGGTATATCGAGCCACGATCGTCCCTCGAAATCAGCGATACGCACGAAAGGGCTTTACGTAAACTTTGTATGGCGATCAGTGACTCCGTTGTCTCGATGGTCGTCAGTGGGAGTTTGCCAAAAGTTGCTTTCTCGAGGCACTGACGCACGCACAATTCACCCGGATCCCCATCGAAAAAAAAAAAGAGATTGTGGTGTATGTTTGTTGATGAGCTTGGGATTATTGCCAATGATTGAGTGCACATGAGTCCAACTTGCAAGCACTTTTCATGGAGGAAAAGATCAATTTATATCCTCAATGAGTTGCGTTTCCGTTTCGTTCTAAAGTGTCGGCACATCCTGTGCTGGCTGATTCACGTGCTCGCCAAAAACGTGCTTTGAGCCGTCGATTCGACTCCACTTTAATGGGGCTTGAGGCTATTACACTTGTATTTTACATGCGCGCTGAAGCGTGGATCTCAAATAACTCTAATTACAAGACAATGTTAAAATTCAACAGCTACATGACAGTAGAATCGGGCAAAATGAAAAGTCACATAGAAGGATGTCAGTAATTGATTTGAATTCTCTATAGATTAAGACGTTATCGATTTTATGTATAGACACTACAGTTGCCCGACTATAGACAGAACTGAAAGCACTCTCGATGGTTGTGTCAGCCAGTTTACAATCATCGATGTGACGCATGGGAGAAATCATGCAACCCCGGGTTTTCCCAAACTGTGCGAAATCTGCAAAGGCGCTCAAAAGTGTCAAGAATGAAACTATGCTCGCAGGACGTCAATTTCAATGTGATTGAGCTCGTAACTGTCTATAGATGTTTTGCAAAAGGCTCGTGTACGTCACACCATTCCACTTCATAGCCTACGTTGATTGCCCCATCTGTTTGTCTCGAGATCCATGGGGAGCTTAACGAAACTGGCCCAGGCACGTTGATCTAATAGATCAAGCTCAGGATGTTACGGCAAACATCACTATATATAGGCGCTATGATCCGCATAAATCAGGTGACATGACTGATCGAGGTGAACTGACTCCGGATGTTTATCTTCCAAACTCTATTCATTGATGTAGAGCGTTACAGCATCTCTCGGTTCGCGAAACGTAAAAACCCAAAGTCGTCGATCCCAACCAGGATTCTCGCGTAATCGACCCCTGAACGTGATGCAACAGGTACACCGGGCGGTATTGACCGGTGTGAACCAGTTACCAGTGCGAGGCGATTCTGGATGCGAGTATGTTTACCACGTTGGTTATTGAGTTATGGAGAAAGTTGTTTGCACGTGAGAGAGGCCGTAAATACGCGGCGAGGCCGAGGGGAAAGGCTTACACATGCGTTCATTCTTGACGTCATTGCTATCGCGATTACGTTTACGCGCGGTCCAACAGCACATGTCGGCCCACTAACTGATTTTTGCACTTTCAAACCAGTCGCCATACCCGCCCACTCGAGATTATTATCAAATTGCCTCCAGGTATCTTGGAGCAAGTGCATTTTATGATGATCTGAAGGAAAATTGAAAAAGTTATATTAGCTAATAGCATAACAATAGCCAGCACATGTATCTTTTTCGTTATGAAAGATTGGGGACAGTTTGTCAGGTTGAGTCCATTTTTGCCATGACATGAAAGCAGCTTAGCAACATGCGTGCTCATTGTCAGTATAGGTCATTGAATTGAGTCATGTTTCATAGTTGAAAAGACGATTGGGGTGAATTTAATTTTTTTTTACCTACAAGCTTGTAAACAAATTCAAAAAACCTTTTGTTTTTATCACACAGACATCCAAGCAAAAAGATTTCCATAAAAATCGTTTGTAAACGATGATCCTTCAAAATGATGTAACACTTCGATTAAGTTACATGTATTTTCAATTTTTCCTAATGGGTGTCTATTTCTATTTCCGCAACATTCTTCAAGCATTATCTGAGAGTTGATATGACAATTTTGTATGCTCGGGGACTATGAGAGCGTTTTGACTCTTAGAACATGCTCTTTACCCGCCTCACACTGTTTCGGAGAATTTTTGAACAGATCATTCAAAACTGTTGGTACTCATGCTTCTACTATTGAGGCTGAATTTCCGTGTTAATTTAGCTAGATGGCAGCGGGAGCCAATATGGCGGAACCTCAAATCCGTCCCACATGAAATGGAAGGCATAGTGATGGTATTTCACACCAGAGGTTCAGCTTCAATACTTTGCCTCAAACAAGTCTGTCTTCGTGTAAACGTTGATATCATAACATCATATTGCAGCTGTTCTCGCATCATTGTCTGTTCTTATCTATTAGACCTCGACGAGAAAGCTCTAGCTCATCTGACCCGGATCCGCGAGAATAATTTCTCGAAGGAATACAAACACAACACATTGAGTTCGGTATGATAAGCGCACATGCCTGTTCTCAATGCATGTAAAGCGTAAGCTTTATAGATAGATTCGTTTGGATGACTTGTTGTGCGTGAGCTATAAGCGGGCTTGATTTATAGGAAGAAAGTGAGCAGTCTTGTGTCATATGTCCTCTTTGCAGACGTACGGGCAAGAGTAGAAGCATGGGAAATGCACCACTGGTTGTATGATCTATTTATAGATATAATATACTGACAAATTGTGGAGGAAATCGAGAGAGAATCAAAGTGGACGAGATCTCTGATAGAATTGGTCAAAACGTCTATGAAAAGTCAGAAGGCTTGTACCATTATCGGATGAGAAATCGAGAGAAGGTAGCTCGGTCGCATTTGAATCTTTTTTTACAGGCTCAAAAAGTGTGTAAAACCCCTTCTTTTCTCATCTCTTCTCCAAAGATTTCAACTACATTTCCCTTGAAATAGAAAATTTTCTCCTAAGGGCAAAAGGAACAATTGTCCATCAACTTGATTTGGATTCCTTTTCATTGTGGAATTTCAGAAAATGAAACTGTGGATTCCTTAGCAAAAGATGCACGTGGTGATGGTCAAATTGAAAATACTCTTTTACCATATTCAGATTTCTTTCGCCTCATTTATGAAATAACCTCAAAAAAATTCCACTCTCACCTGATTTCTACAGCTACTAATACTGGAATCTACTATTTCAATCATTTCTACAATATTAAAAGATCCAAACCTTGGTTTTGCAACAGCTCATTTTCTAGATTTCACATTATCACCATTGACAGAATTCGTTCCAACCACTACTGTTTTGCAGCAAGTCTATCCAGAAAATATATAGCCATTCCTCCATATTGTCACTCTTGTCCTTTCATCGAGGAAGATATAAACCACATCCTTTGGGAATGTCCCAGATTTTCAGGAGAACGATCTAAACTTTTCAAATGGCTCGAAAACAACAGAACCCCTAAACCTTTTAATCTGGAGGAAATTCTCAAAATACTAAATATTATTTCTTGTAAATTTATCACCGATTTCCTAAAAGCATGCAGTTTAAATATCTGACACTATTTTTGATCTGCTGACAATCTCATGATTCTTCTTTTTGCTATGTTTCTTTCTGTTTCAAGATCCACTCCCTCACGCATTCCTAGCTACTTATTCCTTATTTCCTGTTCTCATCTCCACATTTTCTTTTCCTTTATACCCTTCATTTTGATGAAAAACAAGTTCCAGAGGGCTAAACTCCTCATTATCGGACGCCCTTAAAGCTTAATCATTCACCATTCAACTTATGAGTAATGGGTGAAGTCATACCTGTGTAACTATATCAGTAAGATATGGCCAAAGAATAAAAGTAGAAAAAGAAGAAGAAGAAGAAAAAAAAGAAGAAGAAGCATTTAAATATAATATGGATATTTATTATCTCATAAATCGGCCCACTGCAATTTCTTTTGCAAGCTCCAAGCATTTGAATATGCTTTCTTAAATTTCAGAGGGTTCTTCACTTGTTTCAAATTTTACTCAACTTGTAATTTATCACACGTAATCAACGCAACCCATCTACCAGTGACAATTATATTCGGGACAAACGTTTGTTTTTGTAAGAGTTTATATGCATGGTACCATACTTGTACAAAATATAATTGCCACTTCGTATATCAAGAAGATTGTCACTTCCATGGTAAGTTCGATTTTCCATGAAATTTTCTATCAGAATGAGACGATCTCGTCCTTAGCGGTATGTACAAACGTTGACTCGTACCCTTAGTTTCATGTTAGCGTCAACTTGATGTTAAAACGACACGAATTACAACCGCCTTTGAAGCTTATTTGCAAGGAAAACTTGGCACATTGAACGAAGAACTTTTCTGTCATTCTCAAAAGCAAGCACGATAATAGAAGTCTGGGATCTAAATCCCCGTTCTAGTCTACATATACTTTTCCTGTCTACGTATGTGGTCCATCAACTTTTATTCGTGATAAAGTTTATTGACTAATATGTATCATAAAGATCTAGAAAAATCAGATAATTTTCCGAACGTTAGGGGACTATATCAGCACTGAAATGTGTCTCCCATAAGGTTTGATTTGCAAGAAGACAAATGAAAACCAAACTTGTTTCAGTTCTCTAGTCTTGTCAATTTCATCATTTCCACACTGGTATTCAATATTTCTACGATATCATCAGAATGTTTTTATGAAAGTTACGAATTGGTCTCAAAGAGAGTGACTTAGATATCTTTAATCTATGTGTAACCCCGCTCTACCCTGAGAACTTTTAATACCTCATGATAATTTTTTGTGGTTTCGCTAAATTAGATAATACACAGCCAGAAAGCCGGTCCTATACCAAGTCAACGAAGTGCACATCTCTGTTAAAACGTTAGACAATACACAAGTTCATTCTGATGGATAAATAAAGATGCTCACCTGAATCCTATAGGGGTACTCTCGGAAATAATCGTCTTCCCGATTGTAAAACGTGATGGAATACGAATCCTCCTTGGACAGCTTGCGACGATCGAGGCCCTCCTTGATATTGGTAAGCCCGTAAATGGCGCCTACGAGGTACAATCCAAATATAATGATTACGAGTAACTTGACGATCGGCTGATTGAGCGCCCAGGCGAGATGGTCGCGGAACCAGCTCATGCAGCCATGCTCCGGGTTGTCAATTGGGTTGTCTGGATCATCGGGATCTACGCCGCCTGTGCAGAACATTCGGTACAGCCACGACCGGTGACCTGAAACACAATTTGGAGTACGATGTACTTTCTGCATTCGATCATTGTGAGGATGGGTAATTGAACATTTTTTCTGTCAGTGTAGGGTGTGAGCGGATATAAGCAGATTTGTACTTGGTCAGGAGAATGCGAAAAATAGTTTGCCCAACCTCGGATAAAAAAGCCCTACCGTCTCCGCGCGAATCAGTAAAACTTGATCCGAAACACTGATTATCAGTGAGTTTTTCCTGAAAACTAGCGATATTTCACTGAATTTATTGGTGTTGGATCGACTTCTACTGAACTTCTATTTATTATTACTGACTGGGGCAGAGACAGCACATATTATTTCGTTACAGACACAAGAAATTGACGAGGAAACGCTCACATCTCCGCATCACGGATTTTGCTGAAAGGTCAAGGACAGTCTCCTTTAGCACCAAAAATTGTTTTCCGGAGTAGCAGAGTCTCGAGAACTTGAAAATTAGATCCTGCAGCTCTAAGAAAAAAACGTTTGTCGACGCAGAGAGACTGTTTCTAGACTTTCAGCAAAATCCGTGATACGGCTTTCTGGGTGAGATTTTAAAATTCCATGAGCTTTCAAATAGATATGTGTTACTGCTCGTAGAATACTTGAATTAGGAAGACATCCCAAGGAAAAGCAGCTTGATAATCGAATTCACTCCGTCTAATTTATATCTTTTCATATGAATATTCATCAGATATAGTTCAGAGCAAGAGGTATATTTCCACGATGATGTTACATAGTTGCGCGTAACTTATATGGGGCAGTCAGGAAGAAGTGAGCAGCCGGTAGCGGATCCCTCGTAATCGACCGGATGAAAACCGGTTGAAGCGTAAGACTCGTGCGTTAAACGCATAATCCGAAAGTCTTTTCCACCGATCCTCAAGATTCCAGAACGTTCGCACCTCGATGACGAATAACGATCAATTTGACCGCACTTTCTCCCGGCTATGCGCGATTAGATTACACTAGCTGCAGCTTTATGTTTATTCTCTGCATCGCCAATCCCGCAAGAAGAAAACTTGCCCCGGTTCTTATTCAAGCGACTTATCTCGGCTAATTTTCCCAATTGCAGATCCGCGTAACACTTTGCGCAATCGCAATTTAACTGCGATATACTTTTTTCGGGTCAGTCGTGAAGAGCAAAACAAAAATCGAACCGGATCGCAAGAAAATGAGGCCTATCTCCGCCGCACAATATTACCAAGTGCCGGCAAAGAGAGCGCGCGACTCGTGCGTGTGACGTATTAAATGGATCCACGTTGGTCCAAACGCGCGGTTTCGACATGAGCATCTTGAGCATAAATCCTTCGGTGAGTAATGACAGTTGAGAATTGATGAAGGAGAGTGAATACGATTAACTGATCGTGGCCAATGGGGAGTATTGTCAAGCTCTTGATTTAATCGAAGCGAAAGGTTATTGCTTCCGTTGGCATGACTCATTTTTCGATTTTTTGTTGAAGGCCTTGAGTGCTTATAACAATTGAATGGTGCTGCGTAATCAAATCAAATAGTCATTGTCGATCTCGAGTGACGAACACGTCTTGGGAATCTATAAGGAAAACAAGTCTCGGCTTCCATGAAGTGTGCTCGTGTCATTTCCAAAGATCAAATACCTCTGAGGAGACGATTTGGCCTAGCTTGCCTCGGCCAGAGAAGAGAATTATCACATTTTGATTCCACGACAATTTTGAAACGTATACAAGGAGCGGGGATAATTCCTTCTATTATTTTTGCTTGAACTCTCGAGCACTTGGAGCGATCTGAAGTGAACCAAAGTCGAATATTACTGGTTCCATTAATATGCACATCGCTTCAAGTACATGTATAAAATGTAAAGGGCACCAGAGATAATTTCCTTCAACTCAAATAAAATATTTTCGTCAAAGTAGCAACTCGCGAGTAAATTACACAATCGGAGACTCATATGCCAAAGTATTATTTTTCGATTTCGAAACTCTTTCCTATAACGATACGCGAAGGAGCAGCAACGACGCGAGTAATGGCTGTGTCCAGCAAAACGGATCCTGATATTCACTCAAAAAAATTGAGCGCCCGATCAATCATTAGTCTCGATCAGATAAAGAACTCACACAACTTCGTCCGCCAGGTATAGTGGGCGCAAGCACATAATAGTTATGCAGGTATGTTTTCGCGATCCACCTGTCAACGTACGCGTATGCGCCCATGAGATAATGAGTGAAAGCTTCGGTGCCGATTGCGCAAGTGTGTATCGGAGGGTGATCTAACGAATGATCGGGTCGCGTAGTGGCGTTTATAGATATGGTATATGACACCTTGCTTTGGTGACACGCCGAGCTAAAATGTGCGGTGTACGTGTGCAAGTGTGTTGCATCGTTAACAGCGTCTAATATTCTGTGTAATGTGCAATGACAATAGTAAAGCTATAGTGCTGGAAGTGTAAGTATGCACGCGACGGATTCTTAGTTTTGCTGCACAGGAAGTCGGCCGATCGGCGAGGAATATATGACCAATCGTGGGTGCCGATTTTCCTTCAGCGAGCCGCGCATGCGATAATAACGGCGCGCTCGTTGACCGCCGCTCGTTGACCGCCTCATAGTTACGAGCGAACGCGTCTCGCTCGCGTGATTACGAATTAATCAAGATTGTTTGCGAGGTAATTAAGTTTCGTGAATGAGCTCAAGTGGGTCAAAGAGTCGCGCTTGCTCGAGTCCCCTCTCGCTCATGAATGATTTTGCACGTCTACAATGAAGTTCTGTTGCTACTTCATCGGGAGCGTTTTCCTGGTGCTGCAACTTACTAATCAGTGATTATACAAACAAAGCGGAAAATTAAATGTATTGCTGCCCAGTGATTTTTTCTCTTATAATAATGCTTTACGCGCGCTGAGCTACAAAATTTACCACGCGCTGTCTTGTGAACGAGGATAATGGAAAAACATCTTCCTTTCGTGGCGCTGGTACATTAATTATGATGAATTATTCATGTTCACACTAAGCAGATTCATGTAGATATTAAAAAAAAAGCTGCCGAGAA
>JAPYYZ010004575.1:0-13892 GCA_030522705.1 Eretmocerus eremicus
GTCTTGAAAGCGCGGAAACTACGAGAAACTACTTCGTGTGCACTGCACGCTCCAGCCGGACGTCAGCCCACGCAGACAGTTGGCGGGAAAACGTAGTGTTGTGTTGTCGCGCGGATCTGCCGAAAGGGAAGCAGACGATTGGCTGACCGAAAGGTTAGATTCTCTTCACGCGCTATAATTTGATTTTTTCGAGCGTCGATTTCACTTCACGGCAAAATCTCCAATTATCCTCAAGAAATAAGATCAAATGACTATCAGACTTTCTTTTGAGTTCAAGCTTAATTCGCAGGCTTGCAATCAACGAGCTGAAGCACGATGCATCTCTTTGCCTTGCTTTTTTGCGATACTCTCTTGAATCGAGTAGTTACAGGTACTTACGGCGCGAGAAGTGAGCTGAAATCTGGAATAGGTTTTCAGAAAAATTGATTTGATAACCCATGGACCATCATGGGGGAAATCTCGTAATTCACCCAAACAAGCAATAAAATACTGACCGACTCAAATGGATTAGGTTTACTTTTAGTTGTATATCTTGCGATTGAGGAGAGTGTTACTTTCTTTGCGCAGCAAAAACCTGCGATCTTCACGGAACTTTTCATAGCTTACGACTGTTGATTGGTCGTTTTTAAATGATTCAATAAAATTTGGTGGTACTCTTCCTTTTGAAATTTGATGATGTGAGTTGATGAGCGCACTGCAGTGTAAAGTTGGAGCACCTTCGCTTAATGAATAAACAAGTATAGGTACTGCGTGTGAATATCGTTTGCCCCGAGATGAACTCAGCTCATGGCCTCGCCGCATCTTGGAATCTTGAGAGGTTGCCGCTGTACACTACGGCTGGATGGAAGAGGTGATAGAAAATCGTGGGGTTATATATATGGGCCGAACAAAATTTTGGATATTCTGATTTTGGGTCCGGCGAAAAAAGGCGAAAAAGGCGGACGGGCATGCGCTGTGGGCAAAAGCTGAGCAGACTGGTGGTGCCGCTCGTCAGCGATCTGGCGTAGCGCACCCGAGAGACAGCAGCAGCTCGCCGTGTTCCGCTCGCCCGTTCTCACTTGCTCGGCCATGATGTTGAGCGCCGTGTCGAAGGCTGCCGCGGGGGCCCTCAGGGCCGTCAAGCCCACCCTCCTGCAGCAGGAGAGCGCCAAGGTCGCCGGCGCCCTAGCCACCAACAGTGAGTACCCCCGTCCTGCCACCGTCTGCACTCGCCGCCGCGCTCCGCAACGCACGGCCCGCCCCCGCGGCCCTTCCTCGCGGCCAGCCTCGTGACCCAGCTTCCTCTCAACCTCTCTCCGCGCCGCGGCGATCGACGTTCCCGGCGCCGCTCGTCCGCTCCGGCCAGCTCTCGCGGTGCCACCCGACCTTACGTCTTCGGCGACGTCGTCTGCCCGGGTCGACCCCCGAGCCGCGGTTATGTAATGCGCGCACGTTCGAATCGACCGGACGGCTTGCCGTGGTGCGCCAGCGCGTGCTAACATGGCGACAACGGCCAGCTCCAAGCCGCGGCATCCCCGGGACGCCGGGAACCGAGGCCTGGAGCCGCGAGCCGTCCCCACGTGGCAGTCGCCGATGCTCTCCGGAGACGCGGCTCCGCGACCCGTGCCGTTTGACGCGGCGCCCGTTCGGTTATCTCGCACCTGCACAGCGCGCAGCGATAGAGGCTCGCCGCGCTCGCTATGGCATGCCGTGGCTCTGGTTTCGTTTTTCAACGAGGTCTCTGCGAGTGCGGTTCTCCTCGGACGGCGCTGCGACCTGGTTTTTCGGGCGAAAATGTAATTTTTCGACTCTTATATAATACGTTACCAATATTACCTAATGAGGGCAGGTGGTGTGCCGCTGTCATCGCGCAGGACCTTTAAATTTAGGGGCTCGAGACACGGCGAAATTCCCCGGTTGGCTGACCCCCTAAACACGCATCTCGCAATAATATATGAACTAGACCTATGATGCGCGCTACGCGCGCGGAGGCCTGTGTAATTTTCTTCGGTTCTTTTCAATCCGTTATTTCTATCCTTCGCAAATATCAGAATTCCTCAACGCCCTGGAGGTGCAAAACCGATCCCCCAGGCTAGTCCTCGAAGTCGCCCAGCACTTGGGAGAGAACACAGTGCGAACGATTGCCATGGACGGTGAGTGTCGCTTGTGGTTTTTTCTCAAACTATTGCTCTCGCTTCTTCTCTGCTTATCGTCCATTTGTTATGCAATTTTTTCCTTCTTGCTCGCATCAGGTACCGAGGGTCTCGTACGTGGCCAGGACGTCTTGGACAGTGGCTACCCCATTCGAATCCCCGTCGGAGCCGAGACCTTGGGACGCATCATCAATGTCATCGGTGAGCCCATCGACGAGCGTGGACCCATCCCCACAGACAAGGTCGCCCCGATCCACGCAGACGCCCCTGAATTCGTCGAGATGTCCGTCGAACAGGAGATTCTCGTCACCGGAATCAAGGTCGTCGACCTTCTTGCCCCCTACGCCAAGGGTGGAAAAATTGGTAAGCCGTGTCAATATTTTTCCATTTTATATTCCATATTTTCTCCACGTGATTGAAACATGCTACATCGTCTTGGATTTATTTTACTCGAGGCGAAATTTTTCCAAAAGCTACAAGTTATACAGAGTGACTGATTGATACATTCTGACAAGCGAAATGAGATTAACCTTGTGTCCGAGAGAATCCATGTGAAAGCGATGAATTTTCTCTTAATTTTTTCCCCCACCTAAAGCTTATTCGATTCGATAAATCGACCTAAATATTTCTATCCCTCTGAAAGTCTGTCGTCGGTCCTCGGATCTCCGTTTTTCACTCTTTCTCGTGTAATTTCTCATAATATGTCAAAATCAAGTTTGCCCTGTAGTCTCCCTTTTTGACAACCGTCTGATTAGACCAATGACACGGGTCTGTCACTATTTTTTTTAGAATTGGTGCGGTTAAGCACCAATTTTTCAGGCAGATTAAGAATGGCGCGTTAGTCGCAGTACACCAAATCAAATTTCTCAGAATTCAGCCACTAGTAGTCTGGTACGTTTGGTCGATATCACAAATGGACAATACTCACTCAACTCTTCTGATTATTACCCGAAGAATTTTCGATTGCTCTAGCAGAGCGAGGGTAACCGCTGCTTCTCGATAGAGAAAAGCATCTGTTTACTCGAGTTACCTATTTCACACTTGAGGCGTATCCGAACATCAATCCTAGAATGCAAGTTTCGTCTCAAAGTGATGCAAGAATTCCGCCTAGATTGCCTTGTACTGTTATCTCTTTTCGTGAAAACGATCTTTACTTTCCCATAATCTGCGATGGGGGCACGACGAGCCCTGGCAGTATTTTATTTGACAAAATCCCACTCTCAAAAGAAGATTCAGCGAAATTGTCGGATGGTTTGGAATTTGCGCAAGCCTTCTCAACTAATCACCCGATATTTGTGTTTCTCTCAGGTCTGTTCGGAGGTGCCGGTGTCGGCAAGACCGTATTGATCATGGAGCTGATCAACAACGTCGCCAAAGCTCATGGTGGTGATCAACAACGTCGCCAAAGCTCATGGTGGTTATTCCGTGTTTGCCGGTGTCGGCGAGCGAACGCGCGAGGGCAACGATCTGTACCAGGAAATGATTGAGTCCGGTGTCATTTCCCTGAAAGACAAAACATCCAAGGTATCGTTGGTGTACGGTCAGATGAACGAGCCCCCCGGCGCACGTGCTCGAGTAGCCCTGACTGGTCTCACCGTAGCCGAGTACTTCCGTGACCAGGAGGGTCAGGATGTGCTGCTCTTCATCGACAACATCTTCCGATTCACCCAGGCTGGTTCTGAGGTTGGTTGTTTGAAAACATCGAGGCCGACGGATTCGAGAGAATGGGTTGTGACATTGGCTTCCTCAATTTTCCCAGGTATCGGCCTTGTTGGGTCGTATTCCATCAGCCGTAGGTTACCAGCCAACCTTGGCCACTGACATGGGTACCATGCAGGAAAGAATCACAACGACAACGAAGGGTTCCATCACTTCGGTACAGGCCATCTACGTGCCCGCCGATGACTTGACGGATCCTGCTCCCGCAACCACCTTCGCTCACTTGGACGCCACCACTGTGTTGTCCCGAGCCATCGCTGAGCTTGGTAAGCGAACTTGCTATTTCTTTCATATAGAGTGAGTATGATACGATCGCATCTAACGCAAAAATTATTATCTCAGGTATCTACCCCGCCGTCGATCCCCTCGACTCAACCTCCCGTATCATGGACCCCAACATTATTGGTGCGGAGCACTACAACATTGCCCGTGGCGTTCAGAAAATCTTGCAGGATTACAAATCTTTGCAAGATATCATTGCCATCTTGGGTATGGACGAGTTGTCTGAAGAAGACAAACTTACCGTCGCGAGAGCGCGTAAAATCCAGAGGTTTTTGTCTCAGCCATTCCAGGTAAAATCGCTTCTCTTTTGATTAATTTATCTACTTGATGACTTTTAATCGCAATTACTTACAAAACAATGCTTACCGTTTATTTTGTGCACGTGCAGGTCGCCGAGGTGTTCACTGGACACGCGGGCAAATTGGTGCCTCTGGCAGAAACCATCAAAGGATTCCAAAAAATCCTCCAGGGAGAGTACGATCATTTACCCGAAGTCGCATTTTACATGGTCGGCCCTATCGAAGAAGTTGTTGCTAAAGCAGAATCCTTGGCTAAATCGTAAATCAACACCTATTTTCTTTCAAAGTTGACATTAAACTGTTTTTATGTCGTACTTTCAACAAATCCTTTGTTTGTTTCTATGTACCATCAACTAGGAGTATTAGATTTGTTGATAAACTTAAAAAAACATTTCTATTGAAAGAATTCTCATGAAACAAGTTCTCACGGAGTGTCGTGGTGAACTCGGGCTGGATTTTTTTCTATGTACATTTTAAAAAATATGATGAAAAAATCTAGCCTTGTAGCCTCTTATCAATTCGAATTCGTATGAAAACGACCGAAACTACTGAAACTGATCATTGTTAACGATTAATACCTTCTGCAAAGCCGTGCTATATGTTAGTAAAACGCAATTCCAATAAAAATCTGTAAAAATACAAATGATTTTTTATAAACTCGAGACCATTTATTCAACATTTAGCAATTGCCATTCAACTTACAATGAGGAAAAGTATCTAGGTATGCCCTAAGACAATTTGTCACAAGACCAACCTTAATCACTAAAAAGAAAGGAATACGATTCCTTTGTTTGTACTTGTCATGTCAGGGCCAATAAAAGTTGTTCCTTATGAGCTTCCAACTAACTTACACTTATGACAGCATACATGCGAAAACTATTCAAGAATAAATCAACTTTTTGGGATCCTCTATCTACACTGGTATGAGCTTTCATAATGGAATGTTTATCCAACAAGTACAGCAGTTGAACTCAGGTCATCATCTTACTGCCACAAATACTGTTTATTGCTTGGGGAAGTCTCACTTATTTTTTGCGACTTTTACTCTCTTTAGTGGAATCAATCATTGGTTTTTCTAATTGATAAGCTTCGACAAGATCCTGAAAAAATTGGAGATGAGTATTGTGGATGTTGAACTCATGACATGGGCACTAGAGACGTACCTTCCATTGTTGCATAGTCAGGTTGACAACATTTTGTGTACTTCTCTTCTTCTTGTTCTCTTTAGCTTTGTCCTCATCTTTAGCTAGCTTTCGAACATAAGGAATTCCATCATTGTCTAAACAGGAAGATCAAGTACAGTTGAAATTTCAATCGCATATTGAAGGACGATTATTTGCTTTCTGATTTTCTCACCTACTAAGAACACAATGAACGAATCGTGGATCAAGAAAGCAACACGAAGCACATTTTCCACAGTTTTCCCAAAATCAGTTGGATCTAGAACCAGAGAGAAAAAGTCTAATGGTTCATCATTATGCTTTTTCTGATAGTTACTGATTATTTTCAGAATTGCTTGTGCTTGTTCAACGTCATTTTGTTCACTTTTATCTGCAGAAATGATATTCTCTGGTCGTTTAGTTGGAGCTTGAGCTTCGCGAGCAGTTCTTGGACGCGCAACTTTTTCTTTTTTAGCCATAGGACACATTGTTCCTGAAAAGAAAAGAAAATTGAGTAGCTGAATATTGTGCACAGGTGAGTGCTTAATATTTCCTACCTAGAAGCATGGTAAAAGCAGCTGTTCTTTTGAAATATTTGATGACATCCATCCCCAATTGTGGCCAACGAGGATCATCAAAAACGGCGTCGGGGCTCCTACTCATGAAACTTTTCTGGCAATATTGAAAAAATCGATATATTACTACTGTCTTCAATAAATTTGTCAGGAAGGATAATGCTTTAACTTACTACTTTGTCAGCAAACTCATTTGGATCATAGGTACTAATGGTTTTATTTAGGGAGAAAGTGCACTTTCTCAGAACTTGAGATGACAGATGCATAATTTCTGAATCCAGTATGACCTCAGCTTGATCTCTTACTAAAATGTAATTTAATATTGGAGTCAACAAATTGAGAGTCATTATGATAAGAATAAATCCAAGAGAAAACTAAGAAAATAATTGAAATGGTCACTACTTTTTTCTTCCATTGGAGTTTCCTTACTGATGACATCTACTTCATTGATCATATTTTCCAAATGTTCAATAGTTTTAACATTGAGATCACCCTCTGAAAACAAATGCATCATCTATGTTATAGATCTCAAGTGATTGATGGTGCAAGCTAGCACAGAATAGTTCAACTTACGCAAAGCTTGTGCATTCTCTTTTACAGTCCTAAGGTGTTCTTTCCTTAACTGAGGGGACCTGAAGAAATTGGATGATTCTATCGAACGATTAGAATCTGGTGAGCTGAATGAAGGCATCTTGAAATCTGAAAAAGAAACCAATTCCGTTCACCTTTAACCTATTCTATAGCTCCATTCAAAGTTTTTTCATCGCAAGTGATTGCACATGGGTACAATCTCGTACTTTTATTCGGATTAACCATAAATTATGTTTTTTCAATAGACCTATGTTCCACATTACCTGTTCAATCTCTCTATTGGGAAGAAATTTTGGAGCACTCAATCGGAGCTAATCGCGCTGTTTGCCTCCTTTGTCGTGATTTGTTTTAGCCGTAAAAATTGGAGATAACGCGGAAACAGAAAACTATCGTAAATATCCAGCGTCTAAGTTTGAGTATTGCACATGTGCAGTATTCTTTTTTACTACAAACTTTCTGTTGCTCATTTGATTACAGGATAAGACGCGGGAAACTCCGCACGAAGAACAAAACAAGACAAGATGTAAATTCGCAGAATTGATCGCAAGGCTCATTTCCATTGATGCAAATAGGTAGACCATTGGTCGGTAACGGCAGATTTGGTCGTGTTTGCAAACGGCCCCTAATTAGCACGATTTCTGATTAGACGTTTCCATACATCTTCGTATGGACGTTTCACGTATCTTTTCTCGATAAGTATTAACAATTTATACTTATAATTTTGATCTGACTCCTGTCTCGAGTCTTCGCTCGTGGCTATCAAATTACTGAATGCGTCATCAAACCAGCATGTGCAACAATTTATATATTATACTCTCACAATCCGTGGTATTTCACACCTATCTTGCAAGGTAATGTGACAGGAAGTTCCTTTTCCAATCACCCTTTTTTTTTTTGTAATTTTCAGTAGTACAGTTTTAATATTTTGCAGTGCATAGACAATTTGGTTGGTCACTGATGGAATCTCATCAAGACAAAGTGAGTTACCTGCAACTGCTACTCCATCAATGAATCAACCTCCTGAAAGTATAATCTCATTTTGTAACAATGATTCACTAGGATGAACAGTCTGGTCAGGATGATACCGAAGTGGATGATGAGATTGAGCCTCGATTGAAGTATGTGAGGATGAGAAATGATCTTGAGAATATTTTGCAAAAAGATGCTGCCAGTTGCATAGCAGTTCACCCCAAAGTAACAAATCCATACTCTAATATATAAACATCACTTTGTCATATAAATGTGCCAAATTGTTTTTCAGTTCTTATGTTTTGGTTCGCATTGGGGCAATATTCATATACTTGATCATCAGGGCAATAGTATAGAATCAAAGAGCCTTCAAGCACACACAGTAGCTGTGAACCAGATTTCCATAGATCAGAATGGAGACTTTATCGCTTCATGTAGTAATGATGGAAGAGTCTTTATTTACGGTCTTTACAGTACTGAAAATAATCACAACATAAGCACAGGCCATTGTGTTAAAAGTATAGCAATTGATCCAAAGTACCACAAGAGTGGTAGTGGAAGAAGATTCATCATAGGTATTTAACTCTTTGATTGGTTATTTTTGGATATCTGCGAGTGACTTGGAAGTGTAACATTGTTTTTTTCTACTTCAGGAGAAGATAAATTAGTCTTATATGAAAAAACTTTCTTGTCTCGATTGAAATCAACAATATTATGGGAGGCTGAAGGAGGTGTGCGTTCTATTGCTTGGGCAGGACAGTTTGTTGCATGGGCATCCGACACAGGTGTTAGGGTCTATGATTTGAATGCTAGATGTTCTTTGGGGCTCATAAAATGGACTGGAACACTAGAGTACGTTTTTCCTAATGTCTTAAATAATTTCAGTGTGATTAATTAAAACAATTCAGAAAGTGAGCACAAAATTTGTAGAGCTGTTCCAGAGCATTATCGGTGCAATCTCAAATGGTCAGATGACAGGACTTTATTAATTGGATGGGTGGATACAGTCAGGATTTGCCAAATCAAAAAACGATCAAATCGAGACATTGTCAACCGTGACCTTCCAGAATTTGTTGTTGAACCAGGTAAATTAGTTGTTGCTTGATTATCAATTTACTCATGATTTTAATAGTGATTTTCCACTGTAATCCCATTTTTTGAAACAGTCTCAACTTTCCAAGTGGACTTCTACATTTCTGGCATTGCACCTTTGGAAAACCAGTTGGTTATCTTGGGCTGCTTCAAAGAATTGGCCGAAAATGGTAAAAGTCAGCGTCCTACTCTGCATGTCATTGAACCTAAATATCAAGACTTCAATGTTGTATGCGCGAATTCACTGTCTCTGAGAGGATATGAAGAATATAGTTGTAATGACTACCATTTAGATTGCTTGATTGAAGAAAATAGGTAATCATTTTATGTTAATCATATTGTATTTCATTCTTGCAGTATTGAATGATACATTACATTGAGATTGAAATTGACTGGTGCATGAACAAGATTTTATTTTTATTTTAGATATTTCATTGTTAGTCCCAAAGATATTGTTGTTGCTAGTTTATATGATGCTGACGATAGAATTGAATGGTTACTCAGCCATAGGAAATTTGAGAAAGCCCTAGAAGCAGTCACAATCAACGGTGGCAAGGATTGTAAGCATTCTCTGACAGATGTTGGTCGTGTCTATTTAGATCATTTGCTAAGTCTGGGGAAGTATGATGAAGCTGGAAAGTTATGCTTGACAATATTAGGACAAAATAAAAAGCTCTGGGAGGAAGAAGTATACAAGTTTGCAAAAGTTCATCAGTTGCGTACAATATCTGCATATCTTCCCAGAGGAGATGTAACTTTGGATCCTCACATTTATGAAATGGTCTTGTACGAATATTTGAAGTTAGATCCAGATGGTTTTCTACAGCTAGTTAAAGAATGGTCACCTAAACTCTACACTGTCACTGCCGTAGTTAATATGGTCTTAGGTCACTTTTTAGTGCACAGTAATCAGCGCCAGAATGTACTACTTGAAGCATTGGCAATATTATACAGCCATGATGGCAAATATGACAAGAGTTTAGCTATGTATTTAAAATTGAGGCACAAAGATGTTTTCCAATTAATTCAGAAACATCAACTTTACAACTCAGTGTATGACATGATAGAGGGATTAATGGATTTAGATGCTGAAAGAGCAATACAGTTTTTTCTCGAAAAAGACAGAGTACCATCTGAAGTTGTGGTACAAAAGTTGCAGAACAATCATCGGTATTTGTACATGGTAAATTTCATTGTTACATTTTATCTTGACATTATTGTGTGAATTAACTGTTAAAATCCTCAACTTTTCCAGTACTTGGATGCTTTAGACAGGAAAGATACCAAAGACTCTAAAGGAAAGTATCACGGTTTACTTGTGCGTTTATATGCAGATTATTCTAGAGACAAGCTTCTACCTTTACTCAGACGTTCAGACAATTATCCTATCCAACAAGCTCTGGATATTTGCAGTCAGAAGCAGTTTTATCCCGAAATGGTGTATCTTCTTGGTAGAATAGGAAATACATCACAGGCACTGCAGCTTATGACTAGAGAACTTAATGATATGGAAAGTGCAATTACTTTCTGTCAAGAACATGATGATGAAGAGCTGTGGAATGATTTGATCAATTACTCCTTGGACAAACCAGGTAAGGGATTTTGAAAGTAATCGAAATTCTTCCTTTGGATACATTTCCTTGTGAATCCATTTTCCACACTATCTCTTCTTACAGATGCCATAACATTTCTCCTTCAAAAAATTGGAACATATGTTGATCCAAGACTCATGGTGCAAAGAATTGAACCTTCTTTAGAGATTCCAGGATTGAAGAAAGCACTGGTAAAAATGATGTGTGATTATAATCTTCAAGTCTCAGTTCAAGAGGGCTGTAAGAAAATACTTTCCAGTGATTACTTCAATTTACATGAGAGATTAGTGAGATGTCATCAAAAAGGAATCTTCATTGATGGTGAGCAATATTCGAAGCATGCGTTAATATATATGTTTACAATCATTATACTCTTTTGTTCAATTTAGATGACCAAATGTGTGGTGCTTGTCATAGGAAAATTATTGTTAGAGGTGAGTACTACGATTCATTGCTATTTTTACAGTAGTAATTTGTGATTTTTCACACATCATTTCTGTTCTAGAACCTAGAAATCTAGTCGTTTTTTATTGCAAGCATTCATTCCATGAAGAATGTTTGCCAAATCTTCAAAAAGTGGTGAGTTGTTCATGATCTTTCATATTTGCGGTGTTGAAAAGTTTATAGATAGATCACATCATCTGTCAGTGAGAGAAGTAACAGAATCATCAATTCTCCCACAGCTATGTTACTTTTGTAGAGTCCAAAATAGTTCCAGAAAATGTAATTACTCAACTGCAAGTCATATATTATACAAGGACAAGATAATCCAATCCATACATTTTCATGTTACTTCTCTCATTTGTTGACTGGAATCTATTAGAGATGATTCACACCCCCCAAATTGCTATTTTTATTCCAGGAAAATTGTGTCATATGTAATCCCCAAAAGGATTCATCTTCTGGAAAGAAATGATGCAGGTATTTGTAATGTTGTGTATTCTTCTCAATTTCAGTTCTATCTATCCGTATTTGTCTATTCTTGAATAGGTACTAATTTTGTTTGCATGGTTGTATAAACTTGGGATTCAAAATTTAGTTTGAACTAGTTGGGCATGAAATATTTTGACCCAGTCTAATCTTGCTTGCATTTTGTAAGATACACTTTACCCACAGAATTAGATACTTGTTGAACCTGGCGTACTTCTCTTTATGTAGCTTAATTAGGGCTTGAAATTTCACTATTCCATCGAATGACAATATAGTCGCTTTCATCAACTCCAGAACATTCAGAGCTGACTGTATTTGTTGATGATTCTGCAGAATCATGCCCCTCCTTTCTGCAATCTTCGAAATCTTGAGTATCACTGACAATAGTTTCAGGGGCATTTTCTCTGTTTTCTTTTGAATATTTTTGGTGCACAAAAGTCTTGAAATATTCTATTGTGAATGAGAGCACGTGATCCGGTTTTCCTGAATGCAGAAAGGTTCTTCTGATTTTTTTGTATCGTATAAAACTTGACTTTGTTACTTACTGCACAGTAAAGATTTTACATAATCTCCACACAGCTGAAGTATCCAAGGGTTAGAAGATAGATACTTCTCATTTTTAGCAATTTCATAGGTCTGTAAGAAAATTTTACATCAGCATAAATAATATTTGTAATATCATTATTGTATTAACCGTTTTATCTAAGTATTTGGACATCAGCTCCATATCTTCTTTCCAAATTCCTTTCAATGGCATCAATATGGGATTTTCATTACAAACAAATGGTTCTAAGAGTGAGTTCATCTTCATCATATAAGGAGTATCAGTCCAATCAAAACACAATATTTTTCCATTTCTAGTGAGAAAACTTTGATTCTGGTGCATGAGAATTTCATTGTCATATAATTTTTGTTTTATCATGTAAGCATCCATGTTGGCACCATTCACTTCCATTGATGCAGCACGAGTACACTCCTGTCAGAAGATTAAGCTTTAATTATACTTCTGTTCATTCCATGACTGTAGCTTGAAGTATTTGTATGAAATTACATAATCACATTTCACAACTTCTCCAGTAGTAGTTACAAAATCCATGGTTAATGACCCATTGAAATCAGTTGAGGCTAAATATCTGGTCAATAGTATATTGCAACCAATGCTTATAAACCTAGCATCTACAGAAGAGAGATAAAATGAAGCATCTGTGCTACAACCAAAACATTTTTGTGTCACTTTTGCCAGCAAACCAGCTGCTCCTCTGCTCAGATAAAGGCCATTCTCCTGTTTCCCTTCTTTCGATTCTACAAATCTATAAAATAATTTTCTCACATAGTTAACTGGTACTTGATTTAGTTAATAAGCAAAGAGTAGAACAAATATAACTCATTTCTGTTTTCTTCCAGGAAATTGAAATCCTCAGTTGTTACACTGGTTACTTTCATACCACCTGAATATTTCTCATGGGTGACAGATGAGGAGATATGCACCAGAAGCTGTTGTTCATTGAAACCTATTTTTTCAACTGATATGGAGTAAGTCCCAATTGGACAAGGATTCAACTGCTTGTCATATTTTGAATACACATCCAACTTTTCTCTAAAGCACAAGGCATCTCGTTTATCATAGTCTAAGAAAAAAGAGAGCATTCAGGAAATGATGAGCCTGGTATTGCCAAAGCCTTTATATTCATATTTGTTTAATTTGTTGAATTGTAAATGTTGCTTGCTTAATTCCATCTTGGATGTTAATAAGTGTAATATGATGATCAACCTAATAGTTGCAACAATACTCAATAAGAATTATTAGCAGCCCAAAGTTGTAAATGTATTTGTAAATATCTTTTCTACCTTGAAAAACTGTACATACCAAAACAGGGCTGGTTTGAGAGATTTTACTATTGCAAGATGACATTTTTTTTCTCATAAAAATGTAACTTAAATGATTTTTATACAAAATATACAGTATTTATAAAAAAAGTCATTTGAATTTTTTTCCTCACCTGTGCTGAAATTTGGGATATGTTGAGTCAGATAATTTGTTAGGTCGGGGATTGAGTGTTTCAATATGCTCATTTTGCCGGATCCGCAGCCCACAAATAATCAAGCATCTAACATGAAACCGGTAATGATCGGACGCCTCGTAAGTTATCAATTAGCTTTCCTCTGATCGGCGTGTTTAATGTGGGGAAATAGATTCACTCAGATTTTATCATCTTTGAGGTTTCTTTATGACACGATTCAAACAATTCGAGCCGCTCAATCGGTTCCCTGGCTCCCGGCCTAGCTCCCGGCTGATAGCAGACGACGCGTTTTGTTTGTGCATAGTGGTGCGATGTAAATCCGGTCGTGCTAATGCAAGTTACAGTGTAATTACGATTGCGGTCAACTGGCTAAAAGAGGTCTCGATTACCTCATTTCATTGAAAATGAATTAAATGTATGTCTCCATCATCATCATACCATTCATGCTTGAATAACGCGCGAATCTGAAGTAAAATAAGAAATCCTATCTTATAACCTCAAATCCGAGTGTTTTCGTTCGTGATTCTCTC
>JAPYYZ010004576.1:0-10438 GCA_030522705.1 Eretmocerus eremicus
TGAAATCGCAGGAAATGTTCGAATTCTCGCATAATTTCGCGAATAACGACACTCAACGTTATCGTCTGCACTCAAAAATCATGCCATATCATTCGATGGGATCTGAAACATGATAACACGAGGTTTCGTCACCAGACAATAACGCTGGAGCGGTCACATAACCTCGAAATCGCAAAAAATGTTCGAATTCTCGCATAAATTCGCAGATAATCACTCTCAACGTTATCATCTGCACCTGAAAATCATGCCATATCACCCGCGATAGTCTAAACCATAGGGACACCCAGTTTCAGCACCAGACGATAACGCTGAGGGGGTTGCATAAACTCAAAATCGCAGGAAATGCTCGAATCCTCGCATAATTTCGCAAATCAGGCGAGTCAACGTTATCGTCTGCACCCGAAAACCATGCCATATCACCCACGGTGGTCTAAACCATCGGTTCGCCGAGTTTCAGCCCCAGACGATCACGCTGGGGGGTCATATAACCTCGAAATCGCAGGAAATGTTCGAATTCTCGCATAATTTCGCGAATAACGGCACTCAACGTTATCGTCTGCACTCAAAAATCATGCCATATCATTCGATGGGATCTAGAACACGATAACACGAGGTTGGGTCACCAGACAATAACGCTGGAGCGGTCACATAACCTCAAAATCGCAAGAAATGTTCGAATTCTCGCATAAATTCGCAAATAATCACTCTCAACGTTATCGTCTGCACCTGAAAATCATGCCATATCACCCGCGGTGTTCTAAACCATAGGGACACCCAGTTTCAGCACCAGACGATAACGCTAAGGGGGTTGCATAACCTCAAAATCGCAGGAAATGCTCGAATCCTCGCATAATTTCGCAAATAAGTACTCCCAACGTTATCGTCTGCACTCAAAAATCATGCTATATCACCCGCGGTGGTCTAAACCATAGGGACATCAAGTTCCAGCACCAGACGATAACGCTGAGGGGGTCAAATAACCTCAAATTCGCAGGAATCAGTCGAATCCCCGCTCAATTCCTGAAATAACAACACTTAACGTTATTGTCTGCACTCAAAAACCATGTCATATCACCCACAGTGGTCAAGACTATAGGAACATGGAGTTCCAGCTCCAGACGATGAAGCTGAGGGGGTCAAATAACCTCCAATTCGCAGGGAATAATCAAATTCTCACTCAATTCCTCAAATAATGACACTCAACGTTATCGTCTGCACCCAAAAATCATGCCATGTTATCCGGTGGAATCTCGAGCATGAGTACACGGAGTTCCGTCACGAGACTGTAATGCTGAAGAGGTCTCATAACCTCAAATTCGCAGGAAATGTTCGATTTCTCTCTCAATTCCCAAAATAACTACACTTGAAGTTATCGTCTGCACTGAAAAACCATGCCATATCACCCATAGTAGTCTAGACCATGGATACACTAAGTTTCAGCACCAGACGAAAATGCTGAGGGAGTCACTCAACCTTAGATTCGCAGAAAATGTTTGAATTCTGACTCTATACCACAGATAATTATTCTACTCAACGTTTTCTGCCCCTAAAATCCATGTCATGTGATCCGCGGTGTTCTACAGCATGAGTACCCGGAATTCCATCCCCACCTGATGCCGCTGAGACGGTCACATATTTTGAAAATCTCTGCGAGTGTTCCGATTCCAACATGATTCTCAAATTACACTGGTGAACATGAAAATGCGTTTATAGTCCTGACAGTCATTCTAGACGTAGTTTGAGCTGCTGAATCCGAATCCGTGATAATCTTGGATAATTATCCAAGATTATCACGTCGCGGTCCTGCTGGACGTTGGTTTCAATGGAATAGGTTTTCAAAAGACAGATGATGAAGGATCCACAGCGAGCCTCAATGATATTGTCGGTGGCAAAATCTATAGAAGCATATTCAACTATTTTCTCGACTAGCATCCCGCAATAGGAATTGATTCTCACCGGTGCATTAGCACAATCCAGAATATTATGAAGACTTCTAAAATGCTTGACTCAGCATTATTCATACACAATCATTAACATTGGCTCATACTTACTGATAAAAATTACCGAATGCAAATCATCGGAGCCTGAGCTCTCCACGCTTAACCGTGCAAATCACTGGCCTGCTCATCTGTGACGATGAAACAGTCTCTCATTCATCAGAACTTTTAGATGGCCTTACTTAGCCATCACAATAGACTGGAAGGTATTACCGCAGGTGGTTCTTCAAGCGGGAATCCTCACATTGATACGAAATATTTGTTCTAAGTCCATCTTCAGCCTCGCTAGTGTATCAAATCTAGTTATGTTAAAAAGAAATTCTGATGGCTCATCAATCTTCCGCTGTGTGTGGAACAAGCACGTCTGCTCACATCTGATTCGTCGAAAATCAAAGAATGGATGTGCAGTATGCAGGCTTCTAAAAAGTGGGTCGCAGATGAGGAAGGGAGGAGAACAATATGAACTCCGTGGAGGATGGGAGGTCGCTACAGAGATAGATACGATTACCTGCGTTGTATTATTCAAGAGACAAGAGATTTGCAAAGTTGCTGTTCTTTCGATCATGTGTGTTAAGATTCTCGCCAGTGATTTGCGCTAGTTTCTCGAGTGTTATCAGAAGTCAGCATCGGTGTGCGTGTTTTTGAAGGTATGAAAGAATCCTGCCAAGGGTGGACAATGTAATCTCAATAAGGAGAAAATCACAGTACTCTGCATTTATTCATCAAGCACACGACCATCATGGATCACTTCCTCATCATACATCTAATCATCATCGGTCATTTATTCATCATGCATCTTATCATCGTCGACCATTTATTCATTACACATTTAATCATTATCGATCATTCATACATCATACATCTATTCATCATCGATCATTTATTCATCATACATCCAATCTTCATCGACTGTTTATTTATAATTTATCTCATCATCGATCGTCTGAGGTTGTATGCGCTTGTGTGACGATCATTTCTTGTGAAATACGGTAATTCAGTTTTTCGAATTCCCGAGATTTAGATCTCGAAACGAGAAAGGCAAAACATCTCCTACGTTTTACAAGTTTGTCTCAGGCCTCAACCGTTGGTCAAGATCCTCTTCTCTCGACAGACATTGAAAAGCATCGAATAGCTCAAAGATTCCTGTGAAACCTCCAGGGGGCTCAGATGAAATTCTCAAGGAATGTTCCTCAGAGACTGGAAGATCGTTTGCGACGCGAAGAAGAACTTTCGTCCCTTTTTCAACGAGCCTCTCTTTCTCGACGCTTGATTCCGCATGATAGATAATGTTCGCTATTGCGATTCTTGCGTGATTCATGTCTGCTTCGGCAAACCTCCTGCCAGAGCAAAGGGCTGCTAGCAATCCCCAGCAGCGGAGATGGACGCCGCAATCCCCACCAGCACGTCCTGTCTTGGGATTCGTTTGTTGCGGATTGTCATCCGGTAAGTAAATTGACCATTCAAACCACTGTATATCAGGATACAATGACTGCATGGAAGTGCATAAGCCATTTATAACGCGGCTCTTCAACTCCCAATGTAACGAATCCAAATGTAGAATCGTCCTCTTAATTCGAATAACAATTATCAAAATCCAAAGTTTTTCTTCCTCATAGTTTATGGAAATGAGCCAGACATTTTTCGAGGATACGTCATGGATTCAAGCCCATTCCCGAAAACTACTGCGAATGATGCCTCTGCTGAGAATGAGTTGGAAGAAAAAACTGCTCAAGCTGATTAAAGATACCTGTTCCCTCCGAGCTACTTCGGGCAGTAGAGAGAAAAAAGCTGCAACGCACTCATCATCAAGGTATTGATGATGGTCTTTGTAAAAGTACAGTCTGCGGGAACTAACTTGATCAACATGAAATCCATTCAAATTTTTGGAAATATTGGGGAAATTTGGAGGATACTTTCGACTCTTTTCGAACATAATATCAGCATTTTCAAGTTCTCGATAGCAGACTGGATTAACTCTACCGAGCGAATCGTCATTCGAAACACAACTAATTTTACGATTAGAACATTTGACCTTCGGGGCAATCAGAGGCTTCTTAGCATCCACAAATTTCTCCTCTTTCAAGTAGCGATCCCCTGCAGAAGGCTCTTGTTTGCCTTTTTTTTGTCAATCCATAGCTCTTGTTCTTCTTTCTCCAAATTCTTATCTGCTTTTTATCTCATTATAGCACTAAAATCGTCCTTTTCTACTTCAATTCCATCGAGTTCATCTTTGTTCATCTCAACTATATGATTCCTGACTTGTTCAATTTTTTCTTGTTTCAATGCAGCTTTGCTCTTTCGAGGAGTTTTGCTTGGTTGATCTGACTTTGGCACAATTTTCTTGACTGCAGATTTGTCCTTGTTCGCCGTCTCCGCCGACCGATTTTCATCCAACATGAGTTCTAGCTTCCCTAATTCTGGCTTATTCCCTGATTGCATTTCAATCACTCGACGCCTGTTGTTCTTCTGTCTCATTGTCAATAAACCATGAATCCTCTCTTTGAGTTTACCACGTACCACTGCCTCAATTCTCTGAATCGATCGCGGTATTTTCCACTGAAGAATATCATTCAGGGTGACATGTTTGGAAATTTTAGAACCATTTTCAGCTGTGGCATTACTATCTCGTAGTAACCCGAAACGCGAAATTCCTACAGCAGACCAAAGAGGATAGTGAATCAATAGGGAGTCAACTACATAGCTTACGATCTCGGGAGAGTAAAACTTGTTAGCCTTCTCGATTTTCTTGGCACTGTCAATAATTCTCTGGATCAGATCTAGAAAATCGCGGTAGTACCTCGATTTTTTGGATTTCGCGTTGGAAAACTCCCACTGCCCCTCTTCTAAAGCCTCATAATCGATCTCAATAGTCGATTCTTCCGCTCCAGCTACTTAATTTGAATCCTGCTCTGCACAATCAAGAGAAAACTCTACAATGGATTCACAGTTACTCATGAAAGGCTCCATCAACATAGAAAGTTCGACATCCTCGAAGGGCAGCCCGAATATTCTAATGAAAGTCTCGATAAGAGGCGTAGCGTCTTTGAAGTTTTTGGAGTGGATGAGCTGTGAAATCGATCGGCTTGCAATAAAACCCTCTTTGTTTTGAGTGTTTTCATCCGAAAAACAGCTCTTGATTTTTTTCGGGATGTTTTTATTAGGTGAAATGAGCAAACATGTATCATTGTTAGATCTTCATTCGGTTTCTTGCCTAGCTCAACTTTATCATACAAAACATCCATGTACCGGTCGAGGTTCAAATCATTGAAAACCATACACAAAGATTTCAACAATACTAGTGAAAAGTCAGCCTCAATCTTATCAATGTACTTAGTAGTTATAGATTTGGAAGCGCAATAAAAGTTTCCAAGATAGAATTGAACAGCTTCCACATTATGCCTTGACAGTATCGCTTCTGCTACTTCCAAGGGGCTGATATCCTTGCCTCCAGGTGTAAATAGTCCATAGTGATGAATCTCATTTGCTCATCGCAGTAGGGTGGATCAGCCTCCGTAGAGCCAAATCGAGATTAATGAAAAATTTTTCAAGACGTTGCAAATAATGTATCTGTAATTCTGAAAAGAGGGATATCAACAAAAGATTCGTTGCTTGAAGCTGAATAAAGCCATCGACTTTCCAAACTTTGTAATCGTCATATAAGTTTTGATGAAATGTTTTCGGAGCTCTTCCATGTAAATATGGTAATCTTCATCCATATCATCTTTTGCTCGAGATTCACTCTTGATTTTCCGAAAGATGACGGAGCTGGGAGCATTGTTGAGATTACCTTCCTCTAAAATAATGTCCGGAACATCTTTGATTGTTAGCCATTTTAAAAGAGCCGCAGGGTTTTTTTCTATGTGAAGAGAAAAAAGAGAAAAATATAACCAAATTATTTCAGGAATGCAGATTTCAATCTCAGACATCGATTCTAACTTGCTTATTCAACTCATCATAATGTATCATATTTCCGAATTCATTTGCGGTAGTGTGCTCAGAATGCTCGGGATAGTATTTTATGGTACCGCACGTGGACGGGTAGTCTTGTAGCAGTTCACCAAAACTACCCACTCGCACGCAGTTTCATACAATATTCTATGCACCAATACCTACAAACATGTCCAAAATTGCGATTTTTAGGTTAGAGTGCCATAAATGGTTCTTTTTTCTCATCATCTGAGATTGCTCAAATGTCTTCTCGCACAATTTTTCCATTTCACGGCTTGTTGAACTTATCTACGTAGAATCTTTGAGACAAGTGCTATTCTCGGTAGCCAACCCATTTTGAATTGACAAATTAGTCGTCTTCACGAGGTCATGTATTCCTCCCAGAAACGGAGAGTTCAGCAGCTGTTGAATATTCCACCTTATGAAAATTCTCGAAATTTCTTAAATTGGACCAATTGAGTAAGTTGACAAGTATAAGAATTACTACAGAATAATCCCGACATAATACCAGAATCAGTCGAATATGGGGTGTTTTAGATTAGAATTCTAAGAGCCGAGTATTTTGAATTTTGATGTAGTAACCAGCCTCTCCGCTTCTCGTGGCAACTTGAAAAAAATCGTTCCCGAAGACGAGAACAAGTAATCATCATACCTACAAAAATGTTTCCACAGGCAAGTCGATAGAGTTAACTATAATCTCAAACCATCTTGTACATTGCAAATATGATCCAATCAAAATGAAGAGTAAAATATCATTCAAAAATTGGAGTCTCCAGCCTAGGTAAGATAAAACACCAACTTTGCGCCTACTCCGAATCAGACAATTTGGACTTTTCGCGCCTTGAGGCGGAGGAATAGTATACGCACCTGACTCTGATGGGTACTTTTAATTCGAGAACATTTTACCCCTCGGTTCGCCCCGGCTACTACAATCAATCCCTAAACCGAATTGCTCATACGCGGAGTGGTGCGTAATATACTATTCTTCCGAATCGTCATCTCTTCCATTATCTGAATAAAGAAAAGGCACTCACATTGCAAAATATCAAATTATTCACATCAAGAAGGGACATCTGAATGAAACACGCCGCTCACGTACGGGAGGAGGACATATACTTTTTTCTCATTCACGAAGATGTACACTCCCAGGCCTCACTTAGATATTCTTCCTGTTGTTCATATTAAAATATCGAAAAGAGAAATTTTGATCGATCAAAAGCGACTCGCGCGTTCATAAACATTCTATTTCTTCGTCATTTTTGACAATGTTTTTGGGATTTCATCGAAAGGAGCCCCAAAAAAGGCACGGCCAATCTCGACTCGTGAAAAACCATATGTGAAATATCATTCGTCCTTCTTTTTTTTCGATTATTCGTTTTAAGAAATCAAAATTCATGAGGGGGGCATGACGAGTTCACAAGCTAATTGCGATAAAATTGTAGTATAGTGACTTGCCCATCTGCCCCGTTCCTGAATATGCTCTAGCCGCATGGGGAATTCATTCAGTATACTCATAAATTCTCGAGAAGTATGAAGGAGACAGCAAAAGAAGTCAAGGTACGTGCCATTTCTATGTCTACGAGCCAAAATACGTAATTTCACGAAATACCAATGGAGCTCTTAGGGAGACAGACCTTCTCCTAGGTTTACTTACCCGCTTGCGACAGCGGAAAACCTTTTTTCAGATACATATTAGTCCTCCACAATTCGTTACTTTTCTTCTCAAAAGTATTGTTTACGGAATTCCCCTAAAGAACAGATCAAATTTGAAAGTGACATGAGTAATTGCTTCACGACAAGTGAATATCATCAACTGCAAAGTATTGCAAGATATTTCTACAAATGAAATGTATCAATTCGTCCAGCATCTGATGCTTGATGAGATGATGAGAGATTATGTGGTACGTACCCAACTCACTCTGCCAATAATGTCTCGTCTCTCCTCGGATGAATATTCTATGACCTTCTCCCTCTTGATGCTTGATTTCTTTCGTTTGGAATGGTTGAATGTCCTCGTAAGGTTCATAGATCCGTCTATATAGTTTACGAGAATCGTAGTTTACGATTCTCGTAAACTTGAATGATGTGCATTTACTGTTCTTGCATTCAGCGCATATTGTAACGTAGTCGTCATTATTCTTTTTACTACTGTAGATTTTATTATCTTCCACTTTGAGGGGAGGTACCTGCAAATTTTCAACCCTGTAATGTCCCGCCCGACGACTTGCGCTTTCTGGAAGTTCTTGAACTTTCGGGAAGGCGAGCGAAGGAAAGAGGAGCCCATCCCGCATATTCTTTCACGTCTCTCGCAAGAACGTTCGGGAAGCTCTTGGCCCTAGGTACGGTTCTCGCGCCGATCCGCGAGAGGCCCTACCATGAATACCTTCGGTGAAACTCGTCGCTCGGCTCGGCGCAAGGGCGATTTTCACCGATGGAATGCGCGCCTCGTGGATACATCGCGACTGCTTCCACGATGTTCTCAAAAGATGCAGAACATTCTGGAAGGAAGGAAAATCATGCGTAGGCCGAATAAATGATTCTTTTCAATAAAAGATGCATAATGAGAGGGATAAAAAAATTACTTCAAGAGCTTTTTAGAGTGGTTGCGCTGGGAATATATCGAATGAGAAAAAAATTAACTAAAATATCAACTTTTATGATGAAAATTCAGTTTTTAAGGATGAATATTGTATTAGTTGATCAGAAACCTCAAATTTTTATAAAAAAATATACAAAAATAGCGTAATTGTAGTCGCATTAGGAATAATCTAGTTTTGTGCAATTTATGCAAAAATTTAGTTCAATTCACTCAATTATCCTGATAATACTTCAGATAATTATCAAAACTATTGTATTTATCGCATGTTGATAAGAACTTTTACAATTTATTTAAAAAATAGCTTGAAAATTCAAAAAAATATGCAAATATCGCAATTCTCTCAATTATTCATGAAAATTATGTAAGCTCTTAGACAGGAAGCTTAAGCTAATATGTGAATCATACTTTTATTTTATATTTAGTATTTATTGATGAAAAAATGTATAACTAAGCAGAAAATAAGACTCGTGGTGCCATCTAGTTTTTAACACCGAATATGCAAATTACTCTCTCTTCGGGGACCGGACCCCGCCTAAGTTCTCCCCCGAAGTCTGAAAAGCGCCGCCATCGACGAACCGCACCGCGAAAATTGGGAAACTCCCGCCCTCGGTCAAATTTTACTGGGCCAGCTCGGTCCCTCCTATGCGTAGGCGGAGGCAGGCAACCGCGACTGGGGCAAGAGCTATATCTACCCCCGCTCAAGTGGTTCCGGGCGGTCCGTCTGAAGACGAGCATCCGAAATCCCGCAACTCTCGCCGTCTCCGTCTCTGCCCTGCTACCTCGGTCTGGTTACCTGCGCCCGCTCTCGCCGCTGTTCCGAACGTCTCCTAGGCACCACGAGGACCCACCTCTGTATCCGGATTGGAAATAAACAGTAAGTAGAAGAAGTTCCCAGTCTGTTTATCCGCGTTTGCGCTATTTTCTGTTCATCCTCCCGGTCCGCTAAAGCTCTGGTACCTGACGTCCGAGACGTCATAGCCGCAGGGCTAGTGGACTCTTCCTCATTTACTTTACCGAAGAAGACCTCCAGGATCTGGGTTCGAGAGTCACTCCTTGGCGTCCAGGGAGTCGATCTGTTCGGATTGACCTGGAGGATCTTTCCTGTCCTCGCCCACATCTGTACCCATTCCTACACGAGGATTGCTAAGATATCGAGACACGGTCGTGGCCCCGAGCTGATGCGCCCAGCTCACAAAACTGTACCAAATTATTGACAACTCTGATGTCACAACCCCATCAGGAAAAAAATCGTATCGGGCTGAAAATTTTTTTACATATACATTCTCTGATGAGAACTCATATGACGGCTCCGAAGATTGGAAAAAAAAATTTCTCCCCGGAGCTCTAAAAATCGGATCAGAAAACCGATACGTACGTTTGTGGGCATACGCATGAGGAACTCCCATAAAAATGTTCAGCTTCAAATTCGCAAGTCCCAAAGACTAGTTCAATTTTTTATGCCGACACGTAACGGTTCTTGCTTTATTCACGATCGAATATGGCCCCAAGTCGTGGTTTACGTCTGCATTTGACTCATTCTCATCAAAATGATGAAATGCTCACATGTACTGAGGGCTCAATGAATTTTTCTATCGACTGCGCGGGAAATCGCACGGGCATCACGAATATAGTCAAAGAAGAAAAAATTCGAAGGATTACTCTTGGAGGTAAAGGATTCGGACAGTTGAAAGAGAAAACTATAAGAAAGCTCTCGGAGTACTACAAATAGCCATTTACAGGAATCAAAATGATATTGAGGTTTGTTTGCAACATCAATTACCATATGCTTTGCCTGTTATCGCACTCCATACATAATTTGATTTTTCAGGCTATGAGAGATGCCATCCTAGCATCGATCCACCACTGTGCTTCTACTGATGACAGACCAGAGCAC
>JAPYYZ010004578.1:0-11153 GCA_030522705.1 Eretmocerus eremicus
TCATAACTCTGATGCTCGGGACCACGTGTCCGACACTTTACGATCATATTGCACAGCAAAGTGTGAGGAGCGGGATACTGTATGATGCGGTCCGAGTCGAGAGGAATGGACAATCTAATGGATCTAAGATATTTTCGGACTACGATTCTCAAACAAAAGAAAATTATGATCCCAGTAATTAGGGTTTTCTGACAGAATACTGTGTAACGATACTCCGAGGCATCATGTGAAGATAGGAGTCTTGGATCCGCCTGGCGTATACAAGACTGAGATTTCAGAATGGAAGAATCCATGATCCCCAGAACCGGGGATAGATGTCTGAATACTGTACAATGGTTGTTCAGAGCATTGTGCTAAGAGCGACGCACAGGGTGGAATGATTCAGGCAGTGCTGAACAAAGCATCACATCCGTACGGCATATTCCAGAATCCCGTTGGGAACAGCATAATTTTGGGATACGTAACTGGATACGGTCTGAAAATACTCGGAGATATCTTGGAGGAAGCAAAGTTGAGGACAAGCGACTCAACTAGCTTCACGCGATTCTAGGTTTTTGGTCAAATGAAAGCCTAACTCTGATGCTCGGAAACCTATGTCCGAATATTGTATCATACTGACCGTGATGCGAGGAGCAGGCGGATGGATGACACGATCTGACCCGTCACAATCATCCGTCTCAATCCATGCAAAATATCCCCAACACCAAATCTCCGAAGGGAGAGAACCATGGCTTTCGTGTTTGCCCTTCTTCGACAGAATACTATGGCTTGGTGCACCCTTAATACCATTTATCCCGTATTGAACGAGACAGTATGGAAGGGTTCGCGTGATTCAATCATTCCGAGAGTCGCAATTTTGTCATTGGAGGACCTATTTTTATCCCATCACCGAGATCGGATTTGCGAAAGATCTTGTTGGACATTATCGATCGCGATTTCATCGTTCAGACGTTAGTAAATGGAAAATACATTCGAGGGTAGTCTCACTTCGATCGAGTACATCGCTTTGCTTCGGACTGAACAGTGGAAGGCCATAACGCCGTGTTGTGGTTTGGGGCAGAATTGATTCCATTCTGCTAGTATTCGATGCAACAGTTCGAAAGGTAACGTATCAGTCAATCATTTTAGAAGTCGTAATTTCGGCCGTAAATGACCGATTCTCTTCCCATCATCGATATTCGATTTTCTGTAAACCTTATTAGACATTATCAACCCATTCGGGCGAATTCCAACTCAGATCACGCATATATCTCTGCACCGACTCGGGCAGTGGAAAAGTAGAATGCTACGTCATGGCTTGGTGCATGTTTGATTCAATCTTCTCCGTGTTGAATGCAACAGTTGCGAGAGGAGGGCGTAATTGGAGTATTCCAGGAGTCGTGATTTCACCATTGGAGAACTCATTCTCATCCTAGAATCGATATTGGTTTTGCTTTCGATTTTGCTAGACATTATCGATCGCGATTTGATCGGTCAGACATTGGAGAGTGGAACGGTGGAAAAGCACAACGCTGTGATTTAACTCGGTACACGATCGATTCCGTCCTGATAGGATTGAAGGAAACAGTTCAGGAGAATTGACTTTTAGGCCTCGCTCGACCATTCGAGATCTGATCTTGATGAGTTTTGGGAGCAATAATCACATCACTATAATTCATGGATGCTCAGATCGAGAAACAGCACAATATAAGATAATTGAGTTATTCATCCTCAATTGTCAAAAATCACCTCTATCCTCAATTTGATTGGTTGTCCTGTGCAAAATCAGAATATGATTGAAATGTTCCAAAAGTGGTGATCATCTCTGGACTTCTTTCCTTCAAAATCCAAATTATGAATATACTACAGTTGAGAGGAATATTTTTAATATAAGGCATAGTAAGAGACGTTTTTTCAAATAATCCTAAGCCTTATTCTATTGAAGAAAATGAACACGATTTGGAAGAGCGTATGATCCACACTTTTATACTTTTTGAGTATTGCGTATCTTGGATTTCAGCAAGATTTCAAAATTCACTAAGGACAAAAAAAGGCTCATGCCAATATTGATGATTTGAGTTATGAAAGTCCATGAGGCTCACATATCTTCGGTAGAGTAATACTCATATCATCAGTTGCAGTGATCCGAGCTCCAGGAACAGAAGCAATCAAGGATTGTGGAGTCATTTCAAAGATCAGCAACCTTCTGACGACTTCCTCGGGAGTACTCTGTACATCATGGTATTCTTGCTGTTTGTAGGATTCTGATAGATTGCAAGGGATTTGGTTCATTTCAAAATCTTTTGAATTCCAATTCTTCTTCATTTGAAAGATTTCTCTCTATCAATCAGATCAACTTCTATTCATACATATCTTTGATCCCTAATTCTGGGACATTTGTTCATATACCTTCCTTATCTCTGGGATGCTTCCCGATTTCTGGAACATCCCGGATAATTTAAACCTTCCACGCCTTACTCTGAGACGCCACATTATTTACATTCTTGCTATTTCTGGGACGCGGAAAAAATTTCCAATCTTGACGAAAATTTGGCCGGCTATAGGATGGTTCAGTTTGTGAACGCGCCCGAAATCAATATGAACAGAGGACATCAACTGCGTCGGCGAAACCGATGCCCGATCAGAAATTTTCCACACGAAGATCTTCATTTTCAAAATTCTCGATTTTTGACTCAAGTCCTAGAAATCGGAATACATATCAAATTTCGTCCTAGGATTAGGCGATATATGAGTCGCGATATATCGCGTTCCAGAATTGAGCGTTAGATGCGTTTATATGAGATTTTCTACTATTCAAGGAGTAGAAAATTCCTGAGATATTGTCATTAGATATAACTGGGACATATGAGTCTCTGCAAATATAAATTATCATCGATCAAATTCAAAGCGAGATCTCTGATCATGTGAACTATCAATATAGCTGAAGAGATTAACGGGTTGTTGTTGCGCAGACTGGTGTATTTCCTCTCAAGCCCTATCATTCAAAGCAAAGATGAATTCATTGCATTTGGTCCTCCCATCCATAACATACTGCAGAGGACGACTCCACGTCCATTTGAGACTGCACGATGGAGCCTGTAACTTATCACAGGCAACGCAGTCTCCAATTAACACAAGTAAACAATATCTCTGAAACGCGCTCTTCCTTCTTGGGCGATTCACATCCAAGTATCCACCGGAATTACAAGAGTATTACAAGGGCTTCTTGAAAACTGCTCAAGTATCAGAAACGACACAACACGATCCATATCTTATTGAGGTTACGATTCTTTTGATGTACTGAGACAGCCAAATAGGTGTTATGGAGTATGCATCATGCATCAAATGATCTTTGTGACGACTTTGCGGTGATGCAATATTGTGTGGACGGTTAATGAGAGAAGGTTCACAAATTTCTATTCGCACGAAAGCGAGGGTTAATTGTGTACATTTTGGAATCAGCGCGAGCTAGGTGGGGCGGGATGGAGATTCTCGCATGAGCGCATGCGTCAATAGTACTGTCTCTCTCATTCTACGAACTTCCGCATCAGTCAATCAGAGGCTATTACTTCATCTGTCACTCACTACTTGAGACTCACTACCTACGGCCACCATTTTTCTTGCCATGAAAGTCTTCAGCTTCGTTCTCTGATATGGTGGCCGCTGGTGGCCCCGCAAACAACGTGAGTGATGACATTATAGGGATATAGGGAATGGAGTAGGCGAAGGATGCGCTGCAGTGTAAGTGAATGCGCACGGTCCTAAGAGAGAAACAGAAATCGTAGCGGGTAACCGGACCACGCGTTTGTGATCATATTCGTATGGACGATAGGATACGCAGCCTCGTATAGGTATGATAGTGTTTGGTTTTGTGTTTTGACTTGGTGCAGAATCGATTCTATCCTGCTCGTATTCCATGGTACAGTTCAGCAGGTTAGGTGTTAGTCAACTATTCCAGGAGTCGTGATTCTGGCCGTGAATGACTGAATCTCATTCCATCATCGATGTTGGATTTGCGATCGATCTTATTAGACATTTTCGATCGCGTTTTGATCATCCATACTTGAGTAGATGTAGAATACATTCAGGCAAATTCTCACTCATATCAAGCACATTCCTCGACATCGAATGGAACAGTAAAAGAGTATAACGCTGTGTTTCGGCTGGGTGCACGATGGATTCGATCCTGTTTGCATTGAATGGAACAGGATCGAATCTTGTGGTTTGGAAGGTCACATGTAAGTAAACCATTCCAAGAGTCATTATTTTGGGCTTGGACGACCGATTCTCATTCCAACGGCGATATCGGATTCGCGATAGATTATATCCGATATTTCGATCGGAATTCGATCGTACGAACATTATCAGACGGTACGTTCATTCGTGAGACTTCTTAAGGTGGTTCACGCGGTAAGAGAGAGACAGATAGCTGAATGTGAGAGAGACAGACGCCAGAGAGTATTTTAGAAATCGAATATCCCTCGAGTAAAACCACCAATCTAGATGAAACTCGACATGGATACTCTCAAGACCATGAACTTCCGGAATAAGTTATTTTTCAAATTTTTGCTCCGTTCGTTTATTGATGTGATTATTGTAAAATGAGATATTTCCAAAACCAGATTGACGATCTTCACGCAATTTCACAGAGATTTTCTTCTCATATCGAGCTATCAGTACGAATTTTTTCAGATTTTTCTATCGTTCTGTTTTTGGGATTGAGGCAGGAGCTAAAATCCCTATCTTTGCCGTGCAAATTGTCAAAACTTGGAGGAGTAATATCTCGAAATCTAGCTTAAGGATCCTCTTGAAATTTTGATATGTTCTTCGAACCCATGGAATCTCCTAGTGTGCAAAATTTCAGCAATTTCTATTGTTAGGAAAAAAGCCGCCTAAGCCACCTCAATTGGATCGAACCTACTCATCGCATTAAATGGAACAGTAAGAGAGCATAACGCTGTGTTTCGGCGTGGTGCACGGTCAATGCCATCCTGTCAGGATTCACTCAAACAGTTGGGAAGGTCACGCACTGGTCAACTAATACAATACTCGTCATCTCAACTGTGGGCGACTGATTCTTATTTCATCATCAATATCTAATTTGCGACGGATCTCATTAGACATTTTCGATCGAGATTTGATCGTTTAGACGTTAGTTATGAGAAATCACATTCGGACAAATCCTTACTCAGATCAAGTACATCCCCTTGCATCGAATGGAACAGTAAGAGAGCATAACGTTGTGTCTTGACTCGCTGCACGATCGATTCCGTCCTGTTCGTATTGAATGGAACATTTGAGATGGTCACTCGTGCGTCATCCTTTTCAGGAGCCATTGTTGCGGCATCGAAGGTCCACATTTCAGTCATCATCGATCTCGGATTCCGATCGATTTCATTAGACTCGATCGATCGGGATTCAGTTGGTCAGACAGGGTCGATGAAAAATCCATTCGGTCGATACCTTGACCAGACAGGGCATATTCCTCTGCATCGGAAGGGACAGTGAGAAAATATAACGCTGTGTTTTTACTTGGTCCACGATCGATTCCATCCTGTTCGCATCCTGTTGAACCATTCAATCCTGTTGAACGAAATCATGATTCAATCCTGTTGAACGAAACAGTTCGGAGGGTCACGTGGTGTCAACCATCCCAAGAGTCACGACTCCGGCCCTGGACGACTGATTCTCATCCCATAATCGATATCGGATTCGTGATGGATCTCAATCGACACTATCGATCGCGATTCCATCGTTCAGACAAGAGTGAATGTGAGATAAATTCGGGCAAAGTTTTACTTATATCGAGCACACCCCTTTGCACTGAATGGGACAATGGAAAAGCATAATGCCGTGTTCTGGCTTGGTGCACGATCGATTTCATCCTAATCGCATCGAATGGAACAGTTCAGGAGGTCACGTGTGAGTCAACGCTTCCAGGAGTCCTAAATCCCGCAGTGAACGGCTGATTCTTATCCGATCAGATATCTGTTTTGCGATGGATCTTACTAGACTGTTGAGGAATCGACTGATTCGTTCGGAAATCTTGCTCATCAACCCACATGAGCAGATACCGTGGGATTTTGCGGTCGATTTTCCTCCCATGGGACAGCCTCCATTGACACCAGCCGCATTGAAATTTCTCGCCTCAAACGAGAACATGTCCATGGGGGATGACACATCCGCGAGTAGCGACGAGGACGAGAGGCGGAGTGATAAGAGGTCAGGGCAGCGGGATCAAAAAAGCGGTCCGGTGGCCCCATCAACGTCGGCTATGACTACACAGTCTAATACGGCGGTGACCACCGAACCAGCTGTCGTCACCACTACAACGAGGAATACTCAGTCGACTACGACCACCTGCACGACAACGACCACAATGGCAGCTACCACGCCCATGGCGACGGCCATGTTTACTCCCTCTTTTGGGGACCTAAACGCGGTCACAACGGCTCGGGCGTATCAGAACGTATTGCAACACCCATGGCTCGTAGCTTTGATACAAGCTGTAACGCTCGGAGCACCATCAGCGAATACGCTGCCCTCGGGGATGCCGCCGTTCCCCCCACATCTCGGCGTACCGCAGGCGGAAGCCCCGGCCACGATTCGCGAACTGCGGGAGTCCGAGTCAGATGGGTATCGTTGTAGGGTGGCTGGCCCGGCGGAGGACCCTTATACCGAGTACATCCGTCAGCACCGCGAGATACTGGCCAACCTCCGCGTCCCGTCACGAGAGCAACCCGTGTCGGAAACCCCTCACACGCACCGGGGTCGTAGGGACCAAGTGCGAACTTGCGGATCAGAGTCGTTGCAGTGACGAGTGGGAGCCGCGAGCTTCCAGCACGAGGGCTCGCTCAAAGGGCCGTTCATCCAGATCCGCGAGAAATGCGGGCAGGTCGGACAAGACGGTGCAGGTTATGAAGACCCTGACGAGTTGGAAAATTTTGTCCGATGGGAACCCACACTCCAAGAGGGGAAAGGCAGAAGAGTTCTTGGCGTCCATCAAGGACTGCATGGATCTCCTCCTACCCACCTTATCCGTACTGGCCGTACGGAGGTGGCTCGCGACCAGCAAGAGGATGAGGCCCCAATACACCGGAGGCCGCCCAAAAGAGACAGGCGCAGATGAATAGTGGCGCATGCTCCAACTGTGACCAGCCAGGGCACTTGGTAAGGGAATGCCTCCTACGCCAGTGTTTTGCATGCAAACAGTCGAGGCATGTGGCCAGTGAATGTCCTCGGAGACCAGCCGAGAAGTGTCAAAGCTTTGGACGTGAATGGTACACAATCCAGACTTGTCCGGATTGCAAGTGAGCCCTTCGCCCTTCGGGAAACGGGTCGGCGGGAGCACAGAGCCTGACCTCGTCTGTGCCCCGCAACCAATGAGAGGAGTGACTGACGTAGAAACCACGCCAGGGCGGCAGCTAGCCTCGGTCGAAATTGATCAATCCGTACCGGCGACCGGTTCGCCGCGTGGTACGGTAACTACCGCACAGTCACTCGGAGGGGATAAAAGAAGCCATTTCTCAGAAGGAACTCCCAAGATGGAGCTCGCAGCGGAGAGCAGCGGCACGTCCACAACGCCAAGGTGGGTACCCGAGGAAATGAGCCCAACCACGGGTGCTATTCGGATGGAGGACTGGTGAGCGGAACTTCTGAACCGCCTCCCCCAGCCGACCTGGTACCCGAGATTGACCCCAGCGATAGGGGAAATGAGTCGTTCTGAGTTGGCCGCGGCGATGAGAGATCGTTGCGATGTTGAGAAGACCCCCGCGATGAGTGAGATTTGCAAGAAGAATCAGGACTGTCCTGAGATCTCATGCGGGCTGTGTGAGGCTAAGAAGCTATCACGTATGAGGGCCCTGATGTCGAGTTTGAACGAGGTGAAGGCCACCCTGAGGACGCAGCAGGATGCGCCGCTGTGTGTGGCGTGTCTAGAAGAATGCGAGGGGGAGAATGACACTGGCGTAGCAGATTCGTCCACGTTTCTAATGGCCGGAGTCGAGAATGGCCTTCCTCGCCCGCCAGGAGATGCGATGGTTGCAGGAGTCTCAGATTCACCACAGCTGGAAGGACGTCGATTGGGGGACGCCCCATACGATGGTGTCCGGGCAGAGGTGGAGTCCTTGACACCAGATGAGTTGATGAAGGGGCCCAAGGCCGACGCTACCCCGCGGAACTTCGTAGAAGTGGTCTTGGGGGGAAAATCGTTCTCGGCCTTGTACGACCCTGGCGCTCAGGACTTATTCGTAAGCCCGTCTGTCACCAGGTACTACGAGAAACGACTAGCTTCCTGCAGGGCCTCACTGGAAGGTACCATGGGTGGCACTCGATCGACAGTCCTTGGATTGTTGAAGATGACGATGGAGATGGATGGTCATGCTCGCACTCTCATTATGGATGCGGTAGAGGACACATCCTACGATATGGTGTTGGGCATGGATTGGATGAAGGTCTGGAAGTTCGATTTTAGGAACGCGGATCGCCAATGGCGAGACCTGGGAGGTAGATATCGAGATTCCATGAACAAACCTCGTGAGAAGACCGAGGACCGGATTTACGCAGAGTGTGCTGGTCTGGTACTCATCGAAGAGGAAGAGATGAGTAAACTGGAGAAGATGATGCGAGACATGAGTTGGTGGGTGAAAATAATGGATTGACCAATCTAACCCAACACACTATCCGGCTGACAGATGAGGTCCCTATACGACATCGTCCACGCCGCACACTGGGAACTTGTTAAAAGAAAAAGTATAAAACGAATATCTGACGAACGGTTGAGTCTATTGAAATAAAACACACGGGACTTTGTTGGTAATCTTATCCTTTATCGAGGAAAACTATAGCGGTTGGTCCGACTTATGCGGGGGCGAGGCAGTTGATCCCAGAATGATGAAGAATTTGGCTCTGTTGAGTAGAACCCAACTTTGTAGCCCCGTGGAAAGTCATAGGATAGTCTGATTCTCCTGAAATTTGGTATGTTAGCTCATCTTACCTATCTAAAGGTGAAGACGTGATAAAAACCTCATTATTATCATTGCTAACAACGTTATCAAAAGATTTCGTGTATCTGAGCTAGAAAATCGGGACGCGAACGAAAAAAACAGAAGAATTTTGGGTTTTTCAAATATATAGCTCTCAAATCCGTATGATGAGGGGTCAAATTGATAACGGGAATTCATGTACACCATACTTAAACCCTATAGAGCTGTACAAACGCAGTTCTATAGGGCTGTGAAGGTGCGGTCGACTTTTGGGGGGCTCGTAGACCCTCGGTTTACTGCTGCGCAGTCGTCAATTTCCACCGAGCCGAGCGCGCTTTCTCTATACCTCAGGTATACCGACCCTCATTAACCCATCGTGAACATCCTTCATTGATTCACCATGTTATCAAAATAGTCGCAATCAGTCCATTCTGATGCCACAACCTGATTGCTGACATCGAGAGGATATCTTACAAACTCGAATCGAGGAAATCGGACGATTCTAACTTTCAAGAATGATGATCAATGATAGCGTTTTGATCGATGTCTTGATAGGAAGAATTGTCCGATTTCTTCGATTCAAGTTCGTAAGAGATCCTCTCGATGTCAGCAATCAGGTTGTGACATCAGAATGGACTGATTGCGACTATTTTGATAACATGGTGGATCAATGAAGGATGTTTACGATGGGTTAATGGGGGTCGGTATACCTGAGGTGTAGAGAAAGCGTGCCCGGTTCGGTGGGAATTCACGACTGCGCAGCAGTAAGCCGAGGGTCTGCGAGCCCCTTAAAAGTCGACCACACCTTCACAGCCCTATAGAACTGCGTTTGTACAGCTCTATAGAGTTTTAGCATGGTGTACATAAATTCCCGTTATCAATGCGACCCCTCATCATACGGACTCGAGAGCTATATGTTTGAAAAGCCCAAAATTTTTCTGTTCCTTTGGTCCGCGTCCCGTTTTTCTAGCTCAGATATACGAAATCTTTTGATAACGTTGTTATGAATGATAATTATTAGGTTTTTATCACGTCTTCACCTTCAGATAGGTAAGATGAGCTAACATACCAAATTTCAGGAGAATCGGACTATCCTACGACTTTCCACGGGGCTACAAAGTTGGGCTCTTCTCAACAGAGCCAAATTCTTCATCATTCTGGGATCAACTGCCTCGTCCCCGCATAAGTCGGACCAACGGCTACAGTTTTCCTTAATGAAGGATAAGATTACCAACAAAGTGCCGTGTGTTTTATTTCAATAGACTCACCCGTTCGTCAGATATTCGTTTTATACTTTTTTTTTCGTCAGATATTCGTTTTATACTTTTTTTTTCAACAAGTTCCCAGTGTGCGCCGGCTGTCTCCAAAGATGTTGGAAATCGCCCGCGAAGGGGTGGAGGAGATGGCTGAAGCTGGGATCATTGAGCCGTCGCGAAGCCCGTTCAATAGCGCTCCAGTGCTGATTGAGGAGAGCGATAGAACCTACAGATTCTGTATAGACTACAGAGACCTGAATAAGGAGACTCTGAGGGACGCGTAACCTCCACCCAACGTGGATACCATCTTGGACAAGTTGCGGACCGCGGAGTACATCAGCGAGATAGATCTGAAGTCGGCGTATCACTAGATACCGATGGAAGGGCGAACGCAAGCAGTACACGGCGTTCTCTGTCCCAGGAATGGAGGCCTGGCATTGGCTCCGCATAACCGTCTGCCTTTGCGACGCACCGGCCACGTTCCAGCGGCTTGATGACCGATTGATAGAGCCAGAGCTGGAACCGTACATATTCTGCTACCTCGATGACATCATTATCGCGACAGAAACGTACGAGGACCACGTGAAGTATCCGGAGCTGGTACTGCGGCGTCTGTGCGAGGCGAGGCTCATGGTAAATCCAGACAAGTGCCAAATCTACTGTAGCCAGGTGATCTACTCGGGATTCATCTTAGACGCCGAGGGCCTCCACCCTGATCCCGAGAAGATTGGGCCGGTGAGAGAGTTTCCTCCGCTCTCCAATCTGCGTCAGCTCCGCTCATTCCTCGGAATGGCCGGCTGGTACTCAAGATTCATCAAGGACACTCCGCAAGGACACTCACAAGGGGAATATCAACCTTGCGGGTGACAGATCTTGACCAAACTTTGGGATCCTTCTTGTTTTGGTGAGAAATGAAGGTATCTCAAAGGGTTTG
>JAPYYZ010004579.1:0-10433 GCA_030522705.1 Eretmocerus eremicus
AAATTTTAAAGTGGATTTTGGGGAAGATTCATGAACTAATGATGTGTGATACCGATTTGAGAAAGCATTCTGCTAATCTCATTTAGCAGCGTATTTTTGAAAGAATTTTGCAATTGGGAATGAATCATGAATATTGAGAGAGCATTTGAGCATAATGACGCCTGTAGAAAGCATTCTGCTATTTTAATTCGCTTGCGTATTTTTGCTTACAACTATCCACGTTGCATATAATTTTTCTTTCAGGATCCTGGCGAGATTTTGGCTATGAACGTCGAGAATCTAGGAAAATCAGTGCAAACACCTGCTTCACCAAGAAGACCTCTAGCAAATCTCACAAATACAAATCTTGACAGACCCCACTGTCTTGTTGAGGTCCACGTAGACACTGATTTCCACCATGACGAGTTGACGGAGCTTCTGCATAGCTCTGACGATAGCGGGATTTGCAGTACGATAAATCAAGACCTTAGCTTAGAGAAGGATCAGGAAAGCGCGTCATTCTCGAGTACCGACACTGACACTGTATCAACATCTTCTCCCATTCACCCACAATCCACCGAGCAAAGAGCATCAGATTGTGGTACTGGTACGAACACTGAAACTCCTGCGACAAGCCCTACTCAAAAACAAAAGTTCGTACCCATACCCCGTGAAGGTTCGTATTGTATCCTTGATATTATCTCCTTATTGTAGCAATGTCTAATTGAGATTCAGTTCTTGGGAGTAACGACGAAGATTCGCTTATTGCTTCATGTTTCCTTTTGAGCGATTAAATTATGATTAGAAGCAAAGAAAGGGACTGGATGACCGCAGCAGATGAATCTCTGTTACGCAGTCCTGGCCCAGAACAGGTTACACGTACAACGAGCTTCATGTTCATGTAGTATATGTCATTCGAAATAATATTTGTGGGGAAAGTCAATGGTTTGCATGAGGACGGGTTTGATATTGATTTTTTCATCTTCTTAATTTTGAAATATGGAAACCGAATTGCTGTGAACGCTAACAATCATTGGTATTTTCACGCAGATGAACGTACGCCGATTCTATATTACTTATCATTTGGAACTTGGGGAATATCTTGTCCAACTATTCTTGATGATTTTGGATTCCAAATAAGTACGGAAGAAAAATGTCCCAAAATAGTTGAAGTCATGGTGTTCAACTTAATTTCGCACAAAGTCGATGCAGAAACATGGTTTTACCCAAACTATGTTGAACGACGTGGGGAAATAATGTTGAGATTCTAATTCTGCTTGCTATGGGAGGTAGTCAGATACTGTTGTACTGATAATGTTGAGCTTTAAATGCTGCTTGCTACGGAAGGGAGTCGGATACATGATTCGTTAACGAATCGAGAACTAATTGACTTTGGCGTTGATATCAGTCTTGTCTTTTTGTTAACTGATGTAGATCATTTCTTTGATAAGAGAACATTTTGAGAAAAAATTTCGCTCCAACAAATCATGATCCTTTTCGCTGGTAGATGAGCTTCCTCCATACAGACATAATTCTTCATTGTAGAGAATCCACTCCACCATATATTGCAAAATTATGATGGACAAGAGCTGCTAAAAGCGTACGATAGAGACAAGGCAAATGTTGCTGAGTGTTTTCGTACCAATTCGAGAAATCCACCTGTAAAAACTTTCGATCCAGTCAAGTTTGCGACACTGATCATCAAGTACGAGATCTACAAGAATAACATGTCCTACAAGTGAGTAGTCATTTCTCGGTTTTGAAATACAGAGATGTCATTCACATAGAATGTTTCCATTTCCCTCGTCGGTTAAAACTCATTTCGAAGGGCAAATCACGATTTCAAATAGAATGATTACTTCAACACAACTCACGTAGGACAACCGCTTAACGGTAAAACACTTGTAAATATAAGCGCCCGTATATTGCATCTCGTTTCTACGCAAATAGTCACTCGGCTATGTAAATTCACCCAAAATACCTTAACATTTTGCATAGTTCTCAGAGCGGACGTTCAAAGTAGGCGAGATTCATCAGAATCACAAGTATTGACAGTTCATTTGCATTTCTGTAATGTCAATTGACCCAAAGTACGTTGGCATGTAACTTGCATAGCTTTATGTAACGTCTCGATAGAGTAGTTTGTGTTTCGGTAGTCTAACATCTCGGATGATAGCCTTCAATGATCTCTTTCACACGCCACAGCCGTGTATTTCAATACATAACGAGAATACCCAAATTGTCTGCCATGTTCATCATGATTTTGTTTGACTACAGAATTGGTTCGACGACTTATAATGAATATGCGATGCTCATATGTCACTATCTTGGTGAAGATCCAGAATTAAAGGCAGTGGAGTGGTACGCCCAAGGTTATCGAGAGGGTACAGAGGCAGTCAGTGCTAAGGGCTATTTACCAAATGCCATGAGGTCGGTCGTGAGATATGCCACGATACATTACGGGCTTGTGCCCAAAAAAATCCCGAAGGGAACAAGCACTAATGGTGATTATTGTTTCTTACTTGGATCTCCACTTCTTTAGTTTATTTTTTGGTTTGTAACTTTCGCTACGGCGTTTTTTCGAACCGTCTTCCATTATGATTCACAGGCGCAGTAGTTGATGTGACCCTACCAGAAGGTAATCGAAATATTAATGTAAAGTTTATAAATGATTGGACTTCAAACTCTAAGGATCGTTATAAAGAAGCTCGTGGTTTGAGCTATGAGAAAATTTTCGAGAAGTATCCTGAAATCGGTCAAGGAGATGGTTGGAAGTTGGTGAGCATCTTTGTTGTCACATCTAGCGAGATGATTCTTGTCAATACACATTTTCCAATCTTGTCTGGTGATGACAATTCCCTAGATTGAGGCCGACTATAACAAGGTTTTCTCGGGATCGGCAGAAGCTTTGACAGAAAAATTTCCAAACGTTGCCAAAAACATCATAGCAATTGCAGAGATGTATGGAAATACACAGATAGACAAACTTTTGGCTGAAAATTCAGGAAGTAGAAACATTTGTGCGTAAAATCAATTATTATCCAACAACAATTCTCCCTAGATACATTCTCCTGACATATATTTCTTGCGCAGCTCATACACAAAATTTGGCGTTTGCACTCATCCCACAGCTTCTAGTTCGACTAGCCAAAGGCAAAAAGACGATCGGGAAGACGTGGAGACCATCTGCCGAACATATCTCCAAAGGTTTCTTACTCCAAGTATCTGTAAGATTTCATCTTTATGCTCACGAGCACGTTTCTGTGCACCACCGGTGCCAGCTGGCATTCATGTGCTTTTTCATGTTGCAGGATTTTACACAAGTAGCAATAGAACGACAAGAGTTCGAAAACATGCTAAAACAAAATGACCAGGCCGTGCAAGCGTATGCGATTATGTGTGGCAAACTTAGTAACGCCGAATTATCATTCGCAGTCGTTAACAATAAGATGTACAGTATGACTTCTCCCCTGGCAGCAATAGATTTTTGTTTCAAAGCCACGACAATATTGCAGGGCTCATTTTCAAAGCTGAGTTTTGACTGTTGGAAATTTTTGGCCTGTTACATTTATTGTAACAACGAAAAGAACATAAATCCTAATGTTCGTTCTCTCGCCAATTTACTCAGTGAGAGAGCGCAACTCGCCGTGGAAGCCGCGAATGGTCAGGTAGTAAACACACAAGCCCCGGGCGAACAGCTAATCAACGCACAGTGCATTTCTTAGACCAATACATAGAAGTAATTGGTCTCCCTTGAACTTCCATTGAGTATAATTGAATTTCTCTGAAAATTTGGGAATCCCGTAAGAATTAGTCCCTGCGGAATAAGGTTCCTTAAATCCGACATTGGTTCACGTAATATTAGTTTGACACTGTAATAACGGGCGTTGAGCTAAGAGCTTTTGAGTTATTGAGTCGTATTTCACGTGGCCAGTCGTACAAATTTCATTCTTATCCTATCACAGCAACGACGTGAGTAGTTCATCGTCCCGGAGCTGGCTCTGTGACCAATTTAATTATAATATTGTCAAATTTTAGTTATTTCATAAGGAGACAATGTTTCTGAGCATGTGATAATCGTTTGACTGCGAGAGTCGATTCAAAGAGCCGACTCTTCGCTCCTTGATTTTGGTCATTTCAATACAATCTTAGGTAATGTCGATGCTTGCGGTCTCAGGCCACTACAGCCATTGCTTACCTCGGGCTATAGCAATTTCTTTGCGCCGTACTATAACCCAAAGCTCATTGGCGTGTATTATGATATTAATTGTCTAGAAGTTGTAGTCCCTTACAATGATAGTTACTCGCGTGATTGTAACAAGGATGTAGCTAATTGTCATGCATGTCCGGAAGGTCCAACTTGGATACCTAATCCCGTAGAATGTTGAAGTGTGAGCTAAGTTAAGGATGACTGACACTGTTGAATATGTCTTGTTTTATGATGTTCTCAAACAGATCGAGCTGTGAATAAAAATTTCTAAGTATAAAAAAATGTAAGCTCTCGTCAGGACCCATATCGTACTTGAATTGCATGAAATGATACAATCATGCCATAATCATCACAATTACTCCTCCCATCAGTGCTTAGCTGCATGATAGAATTTTTTTCTCTTCTATCACAAATATATTCTCAATATTTTTTAAGTTTATTCTTCGTGACCCGTATGGAGTAAATAATTGTAAGTTATTAAATGCACATTACACTTTTTCGGAACCATCGAATGATTTATTCGGCATCGGCATATCTTCATTTGCGTGAAAATGACAAGATTATGGCTTAAAAAGTAACTTTCCCATAATTTTTCTGGATCATGTCAGTGGCCGAAGCCTCAAGAGAGCGTCCGAATATTAATCTGGAAACATAACAATTGCCCATTTGTCATATATTTTATTTCTTTATATCCTCGTAAGGGCAATAGAATACAAAATATGGAGATTTAATGTTGGTTAGCTATTGAGCGTAGTGTCTGGGGATTTTTGCACTATACTGTGCGTAGCTATGTTTATACCAATATGAGAATCGTCAATCCAGCAATTTGGTTCCCGTTATCATGGGCGTGGAGTACATTGAAAGAGCAAACCGTTCAAGAAAAGTTGTTTCCGCACAAAATTAGTGATTTGAATCTCGATTTGGACATTTGCGTGCGGCTTTCTTGTTCTAATTAGTGTTTGACTACTAACAAGGACGATGCATATGAATTTCAGATAACAGAGGAGTGTGAGAGCAATGGATCTCCTACGGGTGTGCAATGGATCGTTCGGCGGTGGAATGGACAAGAGTAAATTTCATAGAGAGAAGATCAAGTTTTTCTTGATATTGCATCATCTCATTCCCGTTCGAAAGTACGTTGGGGATGTAATCGACCAATGCGATAATTTTATTTCTGAGCAGTTGATTCCGCACATGCTGGAAGAATTGAAAACAAAACTTGATTACTCGACTTACTTCTTCGTCAAGCATGTCATCGAGGGCTTTAAAAAGCCATTTGAACAATTCTCAACAGAGAAGAAAAGATTCAGTATTCTCAGAGAAGAAAGCGTCTACGTCGATCCAGTTCCGTTCGAGATTGGCCGAAAAGCTATTCGCACGTTTCTGGCTGGTAGTACCACGCCATCTCTAACATTCGAATCAGTGTTTGCTATACATCTCCCGCTAATTAGGGCATTAGAAATATTCTTTGGACTTCCAGGAGTATACGATGCCGCAAAAGCTTATCTACGTAGCCTCGACAAGGCGAAAACTGTCACAAATTATAGACAAGCCCTCATGTGGAAAACAAAGTATTTAGAATTCTGTAACGAACATGAAGACGCTTTTAATTTGGAAGCATGGTACGATGATCTTGAAACCAGGAACGGTTTTGGAAGTGCCGCGGGAGAGCAAAAGGTAGGTGGGGTGTTCGTTCGATGCCCTTGCCTACCACCACAGCTTGTAAATAAATTATACAGTATATTTGCAGTGCTAATCTTCCGCTCAAAACATAGGGAGCAATACGGCAACCAGTGTGCTTTCTGTAAGCTAATCGAAGAGCTTCAAATTCTTCATGATAAGGGCATCAGAATAACTATCAATGGAGAAAAAAAGACTATATTTTTCGCCCTGACGCAACTGATTGGAGATAATTTGGCCATGAATTGTTCGTGTGGCTTTTGCAAAGGTTTCACTGCTACAAACTACTGCCGATGTTGCACAGCAACAGCAGCTGAATGTCGGTGCCTCACCAAAGAAGTTCCAAGCTTGATTCGAACTAAAGAATCGTATGAATCGATTATCAAAAATCAGCAAATTGATGAAGAACATCCATTTGAAGGAATCATCGAAGAATGCGTGTGGAATAAGGTTCCGATATGGCATATAGGAGACAATCACTTTGGAGATGTCATGCATGATGTTTCAGAGGGCACATGTGACTACACGGTGGGTGGCGTGCTGTACAATTTGATTTTTGAAGACGAACTATTCTCTGTCGACGATTTCAATGACAGGCTAGAGAAATTTGACTTCGGACCGCACGAGATGAACCGGCCTCGCAAGATTAAAGTGCAGGCATGCAAAGACCGGAAAAAAACAGGGAAGACCAAAAAAATTCGCCTCCGACAATCTGCTGCAGAAATGCTATGCTTGACCAGGTACCTTGGTCTCATAATTGGTGACTTGGTGCCAGAAGGTAATGAGAATTGGCAGCTGTATTTGGCTCTCAGGGAAATCATTGATGTTGTCACGGCTACCTCTGTTACTTCGTATGATGCCGTGAAGTTGGAGAATGCGGTGGCAAAGCATAATGCATTGTACATCAAATTAATTGGACCTTTGAAACCCAAAATGCATTTTCTGACCCATTATCCACGCCTCTTGATACACAACGGGCCATTGATCAGCAGCTGGGGGATGCCCTTCGAACGAAAGAATAAGGAACTGAAGGAAGTTGCAGAGGCGACAAAAAGTAACAGAAACCTGTCTCTTTCAATCGCAATAAACCTCCAGCTCAACTCGTGCTTCGTCAAAGAATTCAGCCAGGGCGTGGGAGCCGATCACGAGAAAGGACCAGTAGTTTCCAGTGATGTAGAGGATAACGTGAAACTGTTATTTCCAAACATCACAGATGCAAGTTTGATTCAAGAGTTGAGTTGCGTAAAAATTCTTGGCAAGAAATACGCCGAGAAGACCGTTTTCGTAGCTGATATCGATGAAGATGGAGAACCATTATTCGGCGAAGTCAGTAGTATTTACGACGTGTCTGGAGAAATATACATCCTTGCTTCAATAATCGAGCCACTCTACTTCGACGATCATCGTCATGCTTTCAAAATGTCAGATGAGGCATTAGAAACAAGAACTATCCACATCAGCGATATACCTCGCATCGACCCGATCTTGCCCGTGAAGTGTGACGATGGATTATACTTCGCTTGCAGACACGGCTTCTGAAGTGATGAAAAATCGCTAAGATTTGCACACAAGTCCTGATAATCCGTGTACTTGTCGCACTCACATTTTTTGTAAATAGAGAATCCGACATGTGATTGTTGCCGTCTCATTCAATTACAAGGATCTTCAAATCAAGTAGGCATAGAAGGTCTAAAAGCTGTTTAGACAATTGTACATAGGATAAATTAATTTGAGAGCCATAATGAAATGTCACTTCAACCTAGAATCAACGCTGGGAAAACGGAGCCCATATACACCCCGCATAGAAACGCGCGACGAAAAATGTTTGCTTCTCAAGCTGGCATTATTTCAGGTCCATCGAGACCAATTTTGATATATCAAGTGTAAAGAATTAAAATTTCGAATGCAATGAATGTCATTTTCGTGTATTTTATAAGCGTTGGTCGCAGTTTTTGAAGCGAATTTGCGGGCATAAAAACTATTTGCATTGCAAAAACAGATTTTTCATTCAAGAACCGATTGGAACTTCAAAGTATCGAATCTATCGCCAATTTTGGACACTATTATTGGAGTTGACAAAATCCCGCGTCAAATATATGCAGTTTAAATTATTTGTGAGCTAGTTTTCATGCCAAATTCCATAGCTAAATGGAATATAACATCTAAAATCATGTTCGAAAGTCTTTCCAATGACAGTTTTATTTGCAGGAATTGAAGAGATTCAAAAAGAGCTGCTCGATTCTGGTATCATATTTTAATCTCGCCATTCAATTATGTAGCTGCAGAGTCTATTCTGAAACTTGAAATCGAAATCAACAGTCTTCGAGGACTGAAGAGTTCGCTCTAAGCACATCATATTTACCCAAGTACATGAAAAATGTGGAGGAGTGCATATCTGTGTGGCATATTCTTCCTCTGAGAACTCTCCATCAGCTCTTCGAGAGATTTTGTAGAGATATGTGTGAATTTCTTTGATTGATCAATAAAGCAATTTTCTTAGTTATTTCATCGATGACTATGGTATTGGAATATAATGCTCATGCAAGTTGTTCGAACATGTAAAAAATTGATGGGCTATTTGTACAGAATGGCCAGAAATTTTTTCATCACTTGCAGTATTGATTGTGAAATTGTTTCAATACCACTACATTTAGGGGAAAAAACATATGTATCAACATGATTATCGTTCCATTCATACCCATCGAATAAAAATGGGAAATTTATTTAGTGGAAAATCCAGGTTGTAAGGTGAGATATGCATCCATAATCGTTCAAATATATCGAAATGCGTTGGAACTATTGAGAACAGGAACTAGCTAAAAAAAGTATGGTAATGGGCTATTGTGGGCACTAGATCCTATGGGGAGGACCCAAAATTCATGGATTATCTATTGTGCTGTCTACATTAGGCTGCCCTTTATTTCCCAATATTTTTGAATCATTTTTTGCCACACCTACATCGTTTCCAAATGCCGAAAAATTAAGTTTCCAACTTCAAGAGACTCAGAAGAAAAATATTCAACCGTGCCGAGACGAGCCGACATTTTTCCAGTTGAGTACTTCACGATACACGTTCTGAAGTACTGAGTGAGCACGATCGAGTGACACTTGACGCTTTTGGAGTATGAAAATAATCCAAAACATCATTATTGATGAGAAATTCAATACTCAATCCATATCCGACGTCATTTCTGCCATCCAAGCAGTAAAATTGCTCGAAAAACTTGATTTTCATCTGGAAAACGCCATATTTCCACATAAAATCGTGTATTTCCTCACCTTTTCCGTGCACCACGGCTTGGTTTGAACGCAAAAAACTTTCCGAAGAACTATTATCGATGTAAAGCTATATGCTGAATCCATATTCGACCTGATATCTCCCATCGAAGTTGTAAAATTTCTCCAAAAATTACAATTTTCATCCAAAAACCATATTTTCCCGTCATTCCTCGAACTCTTTTGGGTTACCTGCGCTTTTTTTGATCCCAGTAAAAAATACCCAAAAAATCACTTACGATGTGAAATTCCATGCTGAATCTATATCCGGTCGGATTGTTCGATTTTAAGGAGGTAAAATACCCGAAAAAACTCGATTTCCGTCACAAGAACGCTATTTTCCGTCATTATTCCACATTTTTCGTGCCTCAGGGTTTCGAATGATCACAAAAGGGGTCTGTAAATATTATTCCTTACTCGGACTATCAGGTGAGATTGGAATCCGACCATATTCTCGGGATTTACGTAGCTAAAATGTTGGGATAACTGGATTTTTATAAAAAACGCGAATTTTCTTCAATTTCCTATCTATTCCGTCTTCTAGAGCTTCAAATGATCACGAGAAACTTTACCAAACATTTCCTTCGACATCGATTTTCATCCCGAATCAAAATTTGAACATATACGTGTGATGCAACGTGTACAGAGTACTCAGCAATGATCATTTTTCATCAGCAACTTTTCCTTGAGAGAGCGTATCCTGCCCTCAGTTCTTCATCACGAGAGCCTCGAATGAAGCCCTGGTGCACGGAAGAAGTGAGAAAATCCGCGATTTTCTAAAGGAAGATAGATTTTTTCGGATGCCAATCGAGTTTTTCGAGTACTTTTACCGCTTGTATGGCAAAAATGATGCCGGATATGGATTCAGCATGAGATTTTCCATGGATATTAGTATTAAGAAAATTCTTTTGCGTTCAAAAAAAGCCCTGGTGGACGAGAAAAGTGGGAGAACGCACGATTTCCTATGGAAAAATATCGTTTATCTGATGAAAATCGAGTATTTCGAGCAATTCCACTGCTTGGATGGCGAAAATGAGGCCAGGTATGGATCCAGCATGATATTTTCCATCGATATTAGTCCTAAGAAAATTCTTTTGCGTTGACAAAAAGCCCTGGTGCACGAGAAAAGTGGGAGAGCGCACGATTTTCTATGAAAAAATATCGTTTTTCCGATGAAAATCGAGTTTTCCTAGCAATTCCACTGCTTGGATGGCGAAAATGAGGCCGGATATGGATCCAGCATGATATTTTCCATCGATATTAGTCCTAAGAAAATTCTTTTGCGTTG
>JAPYYZ010004580.1:0-14774 GCA_030522705.1 Eretmocerus eremicus
ATAATTTTTCATTTCATCACCATGACTGAAAACGTCAATAAGATATCCCACACTGATACCAAATATTCCAGTTCCTATACTGCCCCACATTTTCTGTTTCCCATAATCTTTACTTCTTTCGCATCCTGCAATATGAATGAGATTCGAATTTGGAAATTGTTATCAGATTTTGTAGATAGTATTTTACAATATTTCCGTCTTTACATTGAGAAAAGACATGTTTAGATGAAAAGTACAAAGTCGCGTACCTAATAAGTCAAAACATATTGCATCTGCTATACTAACTACGACTGCCATTCCAATCCAACTGACTATAGATGCCCCAAGAAACCATCTAAAAGTCTCAAGCGAAGATGCCCCAAGAAACCATCTAAAAGTCTCAAGCGATGTTTGAGGCTCTTGAGAACTACTCATATCTTTGATTAAATTATCAAGAAAAGGAACTTTGGGACACCGTGCTTGGCATGGAATCAGCAAGGAGTATTTCTGTGTACAGAAGGTTTTGTACACCTGTCCATCAGCAAACAAAGCTTCAAATATTCGAATATTCAAGCTTTTCTGCTCCTAAACATATACAAAGGTTATTAGTTGCTTCATTAGCACGAGAGAGCTAAGAACAAATTGATGTTTTATTTCTGTTTACTCACCACTGCGAGGACATATGACTCATTAAAGTGAGCTTCAAATTCTAATTTTCCCAAGCTTTGAACATCATTTGTTGTGACTTTTTTTGCCAGATCACAGTACTTGGAAATATTCCAAGAATTGCACAATGCTTCCACATCACTAACAGTTCTTATAGTACATGATAAGTAACAACTCTTGACATCTTCTTTGAAAGTGGTGAGTGAGTTTGCTATGTCTTGCTCTGACATGGTATTGTCAGATGATAGCTCCAAGAAACTGACTCCATTACAAGCTAAATTAGCTTGAGCCTGATGTCCTGGGTCAGGTATAAAATTGATTGAGTAAAAAGCTACAGCTAGAGCGATTTGAAACAGAATGAAGAATGTCTTGTGCAGTCCAAACTTGTCAGCTAGGCCTCCAAACAGAGGTTTTGCTATCAATCCTGATATAGGCAAGATCATAAACATTTTGCCAACTGCTGATGGGGAAAATTGCATCTGTTTGGCAATGGTTGGTAAAAATTGCATCATTGGTCCAGTAGCTGTAAAAAGCAAACTTCAATCATTCCACTTTTCTTGCAATAGTAAGAGCTCTTTCAGAAAAATTTCTGAAAACATCACACAAGAAACTGTTGGGGCATCATGGAGTTTAGCTGAGCCATTGCTATGATTACTAGTCAATTACAAGATATGATTTGCAAAACTCATCACAATAAAAGTCATACAGTTCCATGCTATGCGAGATGTTTCTGTTGCTTGGAAAATGCATACAGTCATGAAATCTGAAACTCGCTTGAGCAGAATGTAGCTTATCAAGGATGAATGTTTCTCAAATTACATTATATCAGCAGCATTAAAATGACATTGCGTGAGTGCAAAAATAGCTCAGTTTAACCTAAAATTTACAACGCAGTTCGCCCATGGATGACAAATTCTACGGAAAATAAGAATAGACGAATTCAACTTACCAGCGTTGAAAAAGAAGTAGTGCGCCTTCATGGGGAGCAACTCCCCGTCGACTTGGCCGATCATGTTGGCCAAAATGTAGCTCAGCTAGATGCAAGTAATCATCGGATCGTTATCAACTGCAATGGGCACCCGATAAAAAAGCGTGGGCCGTTGCTAGAAGTTGGAGGAGAATGCACTCGGAGGCTCCGAGTTGGAGCACATCGAGGAGTGTGCCCGCTGAAATGGAAGTGTAATCTGTCGTGTCTCCTATCAATATCACATGATAAACACTTTGAGTCGCTCGCAGGGCACGAGTTCCCGCGGCAATTATCACGCTCGCTCGCTCGTCACGCGAATGACGCGAGCCGGCCGCATTGCACACGTGCTACTGATCATGGTTTGGCAGCGATTTTGATGAGAGACATATTGCAGATGTGCGGGGGTGGGCATAGTGGCTACATATATACATGTGTGCGACGCCGGCGGCGGATCATCAGGCGCAAAGCGCAAGCTCCGGCGATGATTCATGCGCTGCGAGATCGGGTGTGATCGGGTCAAGCTCAGATGGAGAGAAGCGACTGCCAAATTTGATGTGCGAGCATCAATTAGAATCTATTACGTCCAATGAAATCGCAAGCTTAGATGGTCAACGGAATTATATACTACGAGTACGTCAGCAGATCTTCGCTCAATCGCTTCATTCTCTGCTCCTGGAAATTTCACCACGTCGCTCCCATTTGGAAAAATAATACCAATTCAGTTCACAGAAGAATTTTGACATCCTCCGATTCTCCTGTTTTTTTCTGTTTGGAAAAATTGAGGAGATCGCAAAGTATCCCTATTGGGATTTATTATGTTACTGTTTGTTCTTTTTCGCGCACGAGAGTGAAGCGTATTGCGGGCTTTTTCCGTGATTTCAACCATCCGAATCGACGTGCTGAAACTGTTTTATCATATTGTTTGATGTGCTTCCAGTAATATGCAGTATATATTACTGCATATTATGCTTATTAAGCTTCGACAAGACGCATTGAGTCGAAAAAAAGTGACTATATGATGAACTCTTCATACTAAAAGTCCAATTTTTGGCTCAAATGGTAAATTCGACAACGTTGTGATCTCTCAAAATGTCACCTTTTTTTCGGCGGCTTTTGCGCCATTAAGTAAATTTTTTGCGTAGGTATTTTTTTTCGTTTGAAATGAGCTTATCATGCGTTTGATTTGAGCGAATGCAATAAGTAATTTGGACTTCGAAAAGGAGGCCACTTTATTTTTGAAAAAACTCGAGAGGGTGTACCAAATTTCGTAATACACAGTATTCTTAATTTCCTCGTTATAACGCGACCGCCTTTAGCACGGATTCCCTCGCGTTACCCGAATAAAAATGCTGCACCGTCGAATTCGTGTTAAAGAGAGGGATGAACTGTATATCGTGCGAATGACCGGGTCTGCTCATCATCAAATCCAGTTGTTTAAAAGACAGCGTGGTATTATTACCTGCAAAATGCACGTTCGTCGGCCTCAATCCAGGTCATACTGAGAGCGAAGTTATATCGTCACTTTATGAAAAAGATGCACCACAAATGTCTGATTTTTGTGAGTTTCCATAAGACGGGATTCGCGAAATTGGGTATACTCCTCGTTTCCCTCGACTATATTGCTCGTGATCTGTCTATAAAATCGATCTGAATTTCGTAAGTCTGGAAAAAAAAATTTTAACACATTTTCAACATTGAATCTACACCCGGTTGAACAATTTTCTGAGGGATTTTTGAGGCTCACGGGAAAACCTAAGAAAAAAAGACATTTTTTCGCTAAACAACGTTGCATGATCCCTCGAGTCTTTTTTTAACGGATAGATGAGGATAACATAAATGAATAACTCCGCGGAAAGTCGAATTTTTTGAGGCCAAAAATGTCCATGGGTGTGATTTGGGTCGAATAAATTATTTCAGCCCCAAATGAGTTTCGGGTGTTTATAATAGAGTTAATTCTGTTATGTTTGGGCATCGGACGACATGTCGCCATAAAAATAAATGCTCTCACTACTCGGGGATTTAAATCTAGGACTCTTTTCCGCACATATTTCGCATAAACAAAAAAATGCGTTTCACTCAGCGATACAGTATTTAGGATAGCGGCACACCGGGGGGATGGAATTGACCGAGAATTTTGTAGTACGCGATTTCAAAAACACGTTCAAATCGCCTGCATTTGCACAGATTTGATTCTAAAGCCGCTCTCCCGCTTTTTTTCAAGCCCTTGGGACGTTTGGATGATATTTTGGCCAGAACAGAGGGCCATATCAACGATTGGGACATTTGCCGCCGTTGCAGCAGTTTTGGTTCAAATCTCTGGACAAAATGTGCGAAAGCTCAACTTTTTATTCTGACTCACAAAATGGAGAAATGTTTCACTTTAAATAGTATACAATCTAAAATAATGGATTAGGCATATGAATTATATAGCGACACTAGATAGGCGTACTAGCGGTTTTCATGGCGAATATTATTGGGTTCTGGACAGGGGACGGAATCGACATTTAGACCCCTAATTCTCCAATATAAAAAACGGAGGCATAGGAAATCACTCAAATACCAACCACAAATTTGGGTATCAATAGAATACACCCTAGAAAATTTTAGCCGCAACGATTAAAAGCCGCTTAGAGGCTTGTACGAACCTCGGACGCAGAAAATCCCACTTTCCGCTAAAACGCTTATATAATAATAATAATAATAGTATTGTTTCGCTTTTGGTGCGCGAGACAATTCATATTTCAAATGCTCAAAAAAGTCAGAAAATCTATCATTTGAACCCTTAGAATGCTCAAAAAAGTCAGAAAATCTATCATTTGAACCCTTAGAAACTTTGATTTGACGTGAAAAATGTTGTGGCCCCTAATAATGTCGATCGATAAGTTTCAGCGGAATTACCGGTGTAGGTGTTTCATTATATTACCAACAATATATATATATAGGAATACTCAATACGGGAGAAACGTTGATCTCCATAAATTCATGATCCTGTGAAATTATTTTGATATTTTCATGCAGATATAAGACTGAGCAAATTTAGAAGCTAATTCTAAGCCATGACACGTCGCGTCGTACTAAGCACGCCCGGCAAATTCGGCGTGTTCTGCTAACATTTGGATACGATTATCTCAAATTGTCGAGCTGTGCAAATCGTCAAAATTAAGAAACAATTGGAACAATCAAAGTTCTACCGAAAGCAATGATTTTGTTAAGATTGCATGTTTAAAGTTTCACACTCGATCGTATACACCATAACGGGAGAGAGCGAGCAACAATAATCAGAGGAAGGCTGCTGAGCACACGATATATCGTGCGTGGGAAACAGAGAGGAGCGATAAATAACAAAGTGCTCCTTATTCTGCGCGTTCGCAGCTTCATCGGTGCGTACCTATGTACCTATTGTACAAATAAGGTAAACATTTCGCGGTGTTTCACGGACGCGGTCGTATCGTGCGCCAACCCTCCGACAAACCTGTACCTCTAGGTAGGATACAAATCGCGCCGGACAACGACGACACGTCGGCTCACGTCGGCTTGCTCGAGGTCTACTGCAGCTTGCTCGTCTCGGAGCCCATCTTCGGCGACCTGGTGCGCTCATAGGCTATTTGGACATTGTTCAGCTATGGCAGAGACGAACGGCTCTGCCAATTTGAATACGAAAAACGGCAACTTTATTTGCGGCGTCGTCGAGGGTGAGTGATCAACAGATAATTGCTAATCAAAGCTGAGCTGACTATCTGTCCTTGCCTCTCGACAGTAGTCGCAATTTCCTGATTTGACTGCTAGCTTCGACTCTCCATAAGCTTGTCCTGTCCCCTATTGAGTATCGCTCTATATTCCTGATTTCTGAGAACGCTCTCTCTCTCCTAGGCTTATCAGTACAGACATAGTACAAATCAGTTGAATAAAGTACACAAAAATACATGTTGCAAGTACTAATGACTGCATTTTTTTCAGGATTTTATGGTAGACCATGGACGACAGAGCAACGAAAGGATCTTTTCAGGAAGTGGGTTGATCTATGATTCATTAGAACCCAGACTTGTCAATTTTGGTGTTGAACTTATACATCATGTGGGGTTGATATTTCAGGCTCAAGAAGTGGGGGATGGACTCATATGTGTACGCGCCAAAAGATGACTACAAACACAGAGCTTACTGGAGAGATTTGTACACTGTAGAGGAAGCGGAGCATTTGACCGGTCTTATTGCTGCAGCCAGAGAATCTGGCATCACATTCTATTATGCTCTATCTCCTGGGCTTGACATCACATACTCAAGCGTCAAGGAAGTCACGTCTCTTAAACGAAAGTTGGAGCAAGTCAACCAGTTTGGTTGTCAAGCATTTGCACTGCTGTTTGATGATATCGAACCAGAGATGAGTGAAGCTGACAAGGAAGTTTTCCAGTCTTTTGCTCATGCTCAGGTAATGGAGTGCATCCCTGACTTTCTTTTCCGCTTGTATCCAATATTCTTAGCAAATACTGACAAATATTATTAATTGACAATGGAATCTCAATTTCGTAATCATTGCATTGCTAATTATTTTTCAGGTCTCTGTAACCAATGATGTTTTCCAACACCTTGGCCAACCTCGTTTTCTTCTGTGTCCAACACAGTACTGTGCAACTAGAGCTATGCCCAATGTTTCATCATCTGAGTATCTGAATACTCTGGGTAGCAAATTGGCTCAAGAGATAGATATTATGTGGACAGGTCCCAAGGTAATTTCAAGATTATTAACAGTCGAATCAATTGAGGAGATCACAGAAATTCTCAGGAGACCACCAGTAATTTGGGACAATCTACACGCCAATGATTATGATCAAAAAAGAGTCTTCCTTGGGCCTTATTCTGGGCGCTCTCCAGACCTTATACCTAAACTGCGAGGAGTCTTGACCAATCCTAATTGTGAGTATGGTGCTAATTTCATAGCTATCCATACATTAGCGCAATGGAGCAGATGTAACGTAGACGGCAAAAGAGACCTCAGCTTGAGTAAGTGCACCTGCATTTATACATACTTGTTTTCTTTTATGAGAGCAGCGCTAATTGGACATGGTGAAATTCATTTTAGATGACACGGTTTCCGCAGACATTAAACTCGAAACAGAAACCGAAGACGGGGTGGTTGGTGAGGATGTTCCGTCGACCTTGTCTCCAAATATGTATCATCCTCGGCGGGCGTTGAAAAACGCAATCAACGACTGGCTACCAGAATTTAGAATAAAACGCACAGCTTTTGGAGTGATAGCAAAGCCTCAACCTTGCGTTGTACCGACCATACCTATGCCTATCATACCGTCTGTCAATACCTGTATGAGTTTGACGTCGTCGACGACAACTACAACGACCTCGGCATCAGCCGCACCAGTTGCTCCCCTGCCTGCTATCACTGCCGCTGCCATCGCAGCTATCAGCACAAATAACCATCTGCAAGCTCTGGCCGAGGTTTGCTCGTCAGTAATGGGTACTGAGACTTTTACCCCTCCACCCGGAGTGGGCCCTGTCATGAACTCTCTGGTGTCGGACACAAAAGTCGTGAGTGAACCAGTGATGTTGCCCAGTGTAGTAGCCGGAGCGGTCGCTGGAGCTGTAGCTGGAGTTTTAGCTGGGGCAACAGCCCTCCCAATCCCCCCAGTATCAATGGAGCCCATGGATTGCAATACAACGCCAACAGACTCGCCTGCTCATTTGCCAAAAACGCCTAGCATACAAGAAGATGAAACTATGGTAGAAAACATTTCTGTAAGAAAGGCTTCTGCTCTAACGTTCTCATCCTACTCATCCCACTAATTTTTGGCGTTACTCTTTGCGTATTCATATTCGTTGCATGATCTGTTGCATTTATAAACTAATATGATTTATCCTGAGCTCGTGATGCTTGAACAATAGTTATAGAAACACACCGATTAAATTTACGGGCCGATCAGAAAACACATACATTACACTTCTGCTTTTGTCCTGCATCCAAGGCACCATGGATTTCCTGATTTTCATGATAATTAAGATCGTGTTATTTTTGTTACAGACTTCTAGTGGAGCATCTGGGAGTATGCAAGTAGAATTAGACACGCAACCTCCCGTAGTAAATGGTTCACAAATGATAGTGGAAAGTCCCGGAGAAAATGATCAAGCTGAGATTCAAGAAAACATAACAAATGAACCAGACGACGATTTAACCAATGTGAGAGATGCGGACAAGCAACTTACTTTTGAAGACATCTCGCTTCTTTGTGATCTTTTTTATCTACCATTTGAGCATGGTGGCCAAGGTATTCAACTGCTTCAGGAATTCAACTGGCTCAAGAGTAATGCTCAAATTGTCATGCACAAATCCAAGGGAGAACAAGCGAACAATAAATCTGACGTAAGTAGAACATTTTTTACGTAATCTCGCGAGTTCTTTTAAATGGTCTTTGGATTTTGCGCAACTGAGATATTGATTCTTTTATGAGTATTACGTTGCAGTTTAGTTGCAGCAACATTTACATAGACAGGTGTCTAACTAAAATCGATAGAATTTTCCGCTATTTTATTCGGATGAACTTCGTCTGTTTTAGGTTGAAGAGTGGAACACTCGGGCAGCGAAGTTCAATGACATGTGCAGCGCCGTTAATCGACTACTTCAACGACTGACGTATTGCAATAATAGAGAACTACTATATGATCTGTATCCCTATGTGTGGGATATGCGAGGCGTTGTATCATTGTTGAACAGTTACGTGAAATGGCTCGGTAAGTTTGAAATCTGTACTACATCTTTGAAAATTGACCCACCATATTTTTTGGCACAAATGGGAGGACAACTAGGCATTCGAGTTGCATTTTGTGGTAGCCCATTGCTAACTTGCGTTTCTATGTTCATGTTCCCATGAATGCTAGTAAGTGACGAAGATGGCTAGGCGCTTAAAAGACAAAATTAGTGCTGAGCTAGTTTCCAAATGCTTTGACACTAAATCTTTTTTCTTCAAGATCGTGTTGGAGAACTCATAAAAATAAATTCGCATTCATAGAATCGTGCAGGTTCTCACGTGTGATCCGAATTGTTACAGACTTGTAATCGTTTCAGAGATGTCGTTATTTTTAGTTTGATCTCCTTACTTGAGCAGATGAGATATGCTATTTTTTTTTTTCTCATTTATACAAGCAAGTTCGATTTCTTATGAGACTATATTGCTGAAACTGAGATTACATTCAAAATAATTCATATGATATACGTAATTATATTTTATTCATACCTTATGTTGTGCTTGCAAAGCCCTCCTTACGTACTTGAGTGAATGTAATTTTGGATTTGCTATTTTATAGTATATTTGTTTGCTTTCAAATGAGAAAGACTACCTCTCTATAGTGTGAGATTATCAAAATTGATACTGTTCAGCCACCGAACTCGAATAACATTGGCGAACCTGTCAATTTTTGCTGAGAATTTCTCGCTCCATATTAAATTCTTGACGTAGTAACAAAACTGTTGCTAGCCTTGGCAAGGATTTGTTCCATTCAATTGTTAATATGGGGCACTTTTTTAATCTTTCAAACACGAATCATGAATATTCGCAAAAGCCCCCGTGCAATTAGATTGAGAAATCATACAAAACACCTGCATGCTGTAGCATGATTTGTGTGTGATGACGAGTGTAGCTCCATACCATACTTACTATAATTATAGTATAATTGAAATAATATAATTATAATTGATCAATCCTACCCTCGAACTTGCTGATGTTTGGGCATATCAGCAAACTGAATTTTCGAAAGCATCTCCATAAACTTTTGTCGTAACACAATGTCCATTCGGGGTTTTCTCTCGCCACCACGGTCGTCTTGTCGCTCATCAAGATTTTTTATACTCGCACAAATTCAGAGAGAGATTCTTGACAAACAGTCTTGGGCACTTCTATACTCCTACGGCTAATATATCGATTATTATGACTCGCGGTACTTTCAAAGCATGATGAATTTTAAGATCGGTCTCTGCGAATTAACGTATATCAGTAGATTTACTGATTTTAAACATAGATCAAATTGGATCGCTCCAACTCGACCTGTGCACCTGCGAGTTTTGTATAGTTGCGCATTCTGTCTCCTTCAGGAGCAAGAACCGGCAGGAAAGGCCGAATCGCACCAATATTGCCGTAAAATTAACAATTTTGTATTTATCTTTCTACGTGTAAACTTTCCATCAAAATACTATTATGCAACCTCACAACCTTACGAGGCTCGGAGACACATAGGTCAATTGGAGTAATCTTTTTCGATTCATGTACAAAATAATCAAAACGTGATATTCAAGCTTGCACTTACTTTTTTTTTCGTCTAGCTGATGAAATCTGGCCTATTTTAACTCAAAATAGAATCGAATAGCACGTGGGCTTTTCTGCAGCTTTTCTTGATGAGGTTTTCCGAGTACGACGCACAATCGTATCTTCAACTTGGAGTATGAAGTACATCAACCTTTCAGGTTTTGGGAAATTCCAGGCATTCTGCATCCTTCTTTCTAGGTTCTCTTACTTGTAATCTTGTGATGTTTTTGAAGCGCCTATCCAGAATAGTTATTGGCGCTCTCTAAATCCAAATGTAAACAAAATATGACTGGATGAAAAATTTTTAGTTCGTTTATACGGTGGCCCTGGTTGGAACTTTAATGAAAAGTTGTAAGATGTCCCAAGTTAGTCTGACTACCAACTTCAGCCTCGATTAGATTCCACCTTTCATTAAGTAATGGGACCTCTCAGCATGATTTTTGAGATCATGGGTCGATTTTAGGTAAATCAAAATCTAAATTACAAGTTTCTCTTCATTGAAATTGATTGATTCAAAGATCAGCTGTGCGTGGATTAAATATGAGAGAATCACAAAACACCACAATCTTGATACAATATTAATACAGAATCATATAATTATCATAGTTCATTAAATTTTGTGCGAAGTTGAAAGCGAAGAGAATATTGAAAAATCTTCCCGGACCAAGATCAAGTGGTGTATGCTGAGACCGGGGAAGTGCGCTTTTGCCATAAGAGACTGCAAGTTCAAACTTTATAGGATCAATTCCTGAGCCTCTCTATGAACCACATTGAGGAAAGCATCTTGTCGACAGAATTAACAACTTATTGTTTTCCTTGTTGATAGCATTTGGCAGATTCCCAGCATCCATGGCGTCTTTCACCCAAGGGACTTACACATGTATGCGTTTCATTAATTATTGAGTAAAACAATAGTTAAATCTAAGCTTCCTACTCGAATATGAGTTTCCGAAAAACAGCGTTTTTATCTCGCTGAATTCCTTAATTATTCGATAATTAAGGAATTCAATAAGAGTTAATGATGCCTAAGGCATCAATCAGAATTATACCACCATCAATTCCTCAATTTGATTCGTGATTTTAGATCTTATCTCAAAACCTCCCCTAGTATGATCTGATTGATATTGACGTGATGAATAGTGGAATGAAAATCGGTAGTACATAATCAAAAGTGCACAAGCACCCGATACCGGAGCAAAAAATACGAAAATCTAGACTTGCATCGGCATATGTTTCGTTTCTGGCTGACATGAAGTGGCGCGGCACCTGCTGTTTACCAATTTCCGCAATCCTTCAAGATTGCAGAGATTGAAGAAATGCCTCTTTTTTTATTTAATCGTGAAACAAATTGAGAATTTAACAGTTGGTTGGCCTATAAAAGTCACGCGCATTCTTTAACATTCTACCTGGTACTTTTTAAAGTAAGATCATGAATTGTAAAAATTGTTGGGTTGGAAGCCTAGATGTGATTATTTAGTCTAAGAACCAGCACACACCAAGTGCACTGTTGTTACATCTAGATTTCGGTAGGTAATGGTCTAAGAAACTGGTTATCGCCCACTACTGAAACAATTTTGAACAAAGTTTCGAAATCTTCAATAGAAGTCGAAGATGGAACACAAAATTAGATCGTTAATTTGGCAGCATTTTATCAATTCTTGGATTTTTTTCTGAAGCCCCAATAACAAAACTGCTTACCGCAATCGATTCGAGAGTAACCTGTCAAGTGTCAACGAATTCTTGGGTGAACTAATTGTTCTTGAAATTTGATTTCTTTCCATCAGTATTTACACTAATAATAGATTTTATCCGACCGCAGGAAATTTTTATTTTCAGAGGTAATGATTATTCTGTTTCAGGTATACAATGGCAAAAGTTATCCCTCTCCTGTATTTATTTCATCCTTCCTATCATTCAAGAATTTATAATTTTGCTGCCACGAATATCATCAATAAGCTTTTGACGCCCATTTCAGCCGTATGCGTAGAGAAATTCATTTTCTTATCAAAACATATAATTCAGGTGGAATTGGTTTCAAAATTACTAAAAGTGCACATCTGAAAGGCTGCATTATATCAGCACGGATACATCTGGAATTCTGCAAGTAATATTGTTTACACCCACATGATGACCGCATTGTTTCCAATGATTCATCGTTTTTTTGAATTTATTGATTTCCACTAATTTTACGCATGTCTGAAAGTGGGCGTCAGATGGTTAACACCACAAAATGCTTTGTCGTATTAGAAAAAAGTTGACGTTCTCTTTTTAATAATCGGCTTTTTCAATAATGACGTGTAGAAGATGAAAATACTTGCTCTTAGCTAGATAGATTTCTCATCTTGATAGAAGTCTTGCTCATAATCAGAAATGTCGACAGTGCATTCCGTGTCTATAGAATTAAGTGCCCAGGTATTCAACTGCAATAAAACATATATTGCTGTTGAACGTATGTAGATGAGTAAAATGCTATTATGTTCCGTTCATAAATCTATCATTTTCATGTTTTCTAACTGTAATGTAACCTTTTCTCCTACTTCAGAGAAAACCGAGTCACGGTGTCACTCCTCCAGATATGGCAAAATTCGATGGTAACTTTTTTTAGAAAATGTGATACTTTGTCATAAACTTGGCAAAGATTTTGATTGAATTCTGAGTTCTGGTCATCATTTATTTATTTGATTATGACTGTTACGTTTCTACTTGCCTTTCAATGATTATGTGGAGGTAGAAGACGATTGGCACATATGGTTCCACAAGAACGAACTTTTCTAAGTTTACTCATCTACATAAAGGTGTCCCTAATTCCCCAATACTTTTTAATTTCATTCTTTGCAGTTAGGTTTTTATCGCATAACTAAAAATGAGATCCTCGTTTCGACAGATCGTATGTGAAAATTTTCAATACCGTCTGCATCATAGCGTTTTTTACGAGGTTTCCTCCGAATTCGAGCAAAATTAGGGTTCATAGACTTTTTTCCTGGAACGATGCGCTCCAATCTATCTTATTGCAAGGGGGTTTTCTTTTTCAATTTTAATAAACTCGATTTTTGTCATTTTTGGCTAAGGAGGGCTTGTGTCTTTGTCTCTGAAATTATTGCAGCTCTTCAGAATTTTTTTTCAATATATAAAAAGCTGTGCTACAGGCGCTATTAGAAATTTCTATTCCAAGTCCGTCGCTATGGGGATCTCAATTTTAGTCATAGGCGATGATTCAACCTCTAAGCAAGTTGATTGAAAATATTGGGAAATAAGAGACACCCTAATCTACATGATATAACACAGAAATCATGATGATTATTATACTATTGACATTATTAATTATACATTTTACACTTCTTGATTCAATCAGGGTTTTCTAATGGTTGGAAAGAAACTTTCATGAGCGGCGATCAAGAACCTTGGGTTTTTCGCGGAGGTCTCACAGCTGATTTACAGGTAAATTGAAATGAATAAAGAAATCATAAGCAAAGAATAGAACGCATACCTACTTTGTCAAGATGCGCTGAGTCAGTGAGTCTTGATTGGAATACATGTTACAAAATTCATGATTACCGATTGTTCCGTTTCTCGTCTTCGTTTTTTCTACTTGAGCAGAATTCTCAAGTAGAAAATAGCGACTTTCTAAAACAAAAACCGTTTTCTTCTTTCTTGGCTCAAATCTTATCATCCCCGTCTTTTCTCGCGATTTTTCGTATGTTTCTGAATCTTCACGAATGATCACATCCTCATTCTCTCTCTATATCTATTTTCAGCGGTTGATTCCTGTTGACAGTGGAAACGATCTATTTGTATATAAAGCACCCGAAGTGCCTAGTAGCAAAATTTACACGATTCGACCTTACCTACCAACTGACGAAGAAAATGTTTACGCGGTTTGTAAGCAGGTGCATAATTGCAGCTCATCACCTGCGGTTGCCGACAGGTATGAATCAAAAATTTTCACGCATCCTTTGCCTATCTCTTTTTATAAATGAGTCTTTTGTGATCTACGATTTTCAATCAAGTCCTATTCGAATTTTCAGTGCACGAGGCCTAGACCCTTCAGCCTTTAGAGTAGCGGGAATTAGAGCCAACATTGCATCTCTTTCCGTGCGAGAAATGAAATATCATGGATTTAAAGGAGTAGACCGAATAATTTTTCGGCTTTTTCGAAACGTACTCGGCTCGTTTGGTGCCCTTTGACCCTCTTCCCCGTATTTTTAAGCCATGTGTCTTGAGCACTAAACTATACTTCATAGCAATGAGGTTTTCATCATTTGTCCGAATTAGTGAACCTCGAGTGATTGGTTAATTTATTTTCTTCACAATCCACCAGCTACCGGGTCTCAATCCTCGAGTGAAATGATTCCTGCTTTCAAATGATAATCACGCCCGTCTTAGTATCGACTCGGGACTAGAACAATCACTCGATAATCACTCGATTAATGAAAACAGTTTTTTCAGCCTGGTATCAAAAATCGTAGCGCCACGTTATTAGCCTCTGATTCAGACGTCTTTTGATTCATTGGCGTTCAATATTATAGAAAGACTGAAATATCGGTCTGTACTAGATATTCTACAATCGTTTTACTTGCTTTCAATGCGAGATCTTTAGGGCTTTGACATCAAGACCGGGCGACGGAACTTGACTTGCTAGCCCTCCGGACTTTGATTTACGTCCTCGTTTGAAACTGTTCAACGTTGCCTCGTGCACTGATATTACATGTGACGGAAAATAGTTGAGTAATCAGAAGGCCAGGGTCGGAAATATTGTCATAATATAAGGGAGTAAGGCTCTATCCGCCGCGCTTTCTCAGATTTTTCACATTGTTATATAGCTGCGGCGTATACAACTGTATTTTAACCGCTCGTAA
>JAPYYZ010004581.1:0-10855 GCA_030522705.1 Eretmocerus eremicus
CTTGACTAGTCACGTCTGTGATAATGATATCTTTGACCAAAGTGAAAATTTTTCTTTTTTACCTGCACCATGTATGTGCAAGGTGTATATATATATATATATGACTTGATGTACTTTTGCCACATGCGAATAAAGAGTATCTTTCTATCCATCTATCCTTTCTCTGGATAGTACTGAGAAAGCATAGTTGAGTCGCATAAAATTCTCTCAAGAATCATCACGTCAAGATCTTAATCATCACGAGCAAGTAGTTTCTCATGTTGATGGGCTGAAGAGAAATGTTAGTAATTGATCTCAGAGCACCCGGTAACACCCTGTCGGATACTCCATAGTAATTGGCTCACTAGCCAGAGTAATCGAGGCCAAAAACTATTTCCATAGAGCCTCTCAAACCTTCTGCATCTGGCATTGAACAACAATTTATCCTCTCGGAGTAGAGCACTGGAAACTATGGAGTATTACTAGAGGGTCCTTTGCCGTGTTCTCAATCATAGCATGTTCCTTCCACCCAAATCCAAAATCTGTGATGTGAATATTCGCGATGAGGTTGAGAAATTGTTCCTTGACAGTGCCAACAGCCCAACTGTTTACAATGGACTGCCTCGACCACACCGTCTGTTGTAGATTTGAGATGGATATCGTAGCACTGTTTGCGAGCCCAGGCATCACTTGCCTCTTCCTCGTCGACCTCGGTCTCACTAATTTTGTTCAAAAATATTCAATGCCGTGAATCAGTAGAATCACATGTGCAACGCGGAGCAGAAGCCCGCGGTTCTCGTCTGCTATATCAGCACAAGCGCAAACAGCCGTAAAGGCGGTCGTCCACTTCGGCCGCCGAGCTGCGGGGTTAATATATTTTTCCGCAGTACTTCTCAAATAATTCGATGGTCTTGCCATGAATCCACACAATCTTGGACAGCAATAAATCGTAATGTGATCGCATCTTCGCATTTGGTAAGGTTGATGATCTATGAATCCTCCCTCTCTAACGAGAGCAGATCCGAGCAGCGTAGCGTAACCTCGCTCTCCGTCATTTCACGACCGGGATTTCTGCTGATTCACAGATTCTCGCTCAATATACGCATCACACGCGAATCGTGGGGATAACTTGCCCCATGTTGCTATAATTCTGGACGGGTCGGATGAATATATTCGACACAGTTTGTGAAGTACGAATTCCCAAATTTCTACATGAATCTACATGTCGGCATCCGACATCCCCTTGAGATCATCCAAAGAAATCGTTATCCATCCTTACAGTTGGATAGCTTGGAGCCGGTTTGTCGTAGAGTATTCTACTCAGCTCATTTTGAAGCTCTGAATCTAAGCTTCCGAATGTATTATTGCTATTTCCCGGATGATGAATCAGCTTGCGACGCGGTGCGTCTCAGCCGGCCTCTCATCGTTTCTTCGTCGTCACCTCGGGCAAGATGAACCGAGGAATAGTTCGAAAACGTCTTTTCCGAGGTCTGCCCGAGGAACGACGAGAACATCGCTGGACGGCGGAGTAGGTAAACGCGGCGACGAGGAGCCGCGCTGTTGCCAAGATCGAGCGCCGCCGCCGCCACCAGGAGGCAGCACCTCTCGGCCCGCGGATTAGTGTAGGTGCGCGTGTGCCGGTGAGGCCGAAAGGAAGCCCCGGCGTGCGGCGCGGGGGAGTTGGCCGCAAGCAGCAGTAAGTAGCAGTCGGCAGCAGCAAGCCCTCGCGATGTTTGAGCCGTTAGCGGCTTTGCAACGCGCAGGGGCCCTCGCGAGTAGTACGAGCCGCAGTATTCGCAGCTCATTATTTTGCTGCCTTGCAGGAGGCCCTGAGAGGCTGGCCTAGGCGGAAACGACCTGAGAGGTTGCGCCCAGAGGGTGAGTGGCCCTTTTAGTGTTCCCCTCCCAGTGCCGCGCCGTACCCTCGTGCCCCGGGAACATTGGTTTCGTACCGCGAAGTGCCGCGATTACGGGTTCACGACGGGAGTGCCGAACGTCACAGCGGTGCTTTCAGCCCGCTCTCGCGCGATACTCATCCTCCGCCACGTCGCGAGTCTCGGCACCCGGGTGCCTTCACGGCGCGGTTCCGCGGTCGCGTGACGCCGTCGAGCTGCCAGTTCGCACGGGGTCAAGGTAGTTGCGCTAGCCACTACGGCAGTTCGCTTGGAAGCCGCACACCTCACCCCGGTCGTCCGCCGTTCCACGAGCTCGGGGGTAGGGCGCACCGCTGCGCACGCGGCTAGCCATTTTGGCCCACGAGGTCGCCGTAGTCAGCCATGTTTGCGCGCGATGGAGCGGTTCCGGTGCGGGTGGAAATCGCCGCGACGCCAGCGCCACGCGCGCCGTGCGGAGATAGGTGGAGTTGCAAAAATCGACGCCAGGGCCGTATATACGTGCACGAGGGCCCCCGGCCAGGGCCGTAGATACTGATTCGTTGCAGTGGTTCGGGCGCCCCGAGAGGCGAATTGGAATTGCAAGTGATAGTGCGAGTGCAATATTGCGCGTAATATGAGACAGTAAATGCCCATAATTATTGTTGCGCCGTGTTCGACGGCTTGCGGCCATGATAATGTAGTTGGTCCCAGCATCGCGTCATTTAGTGAATAAACGCCTTTTATATATGTTTGATATGAGAAACTTCGGTTTTTGAATTGAGAAAGTTCTTCCTCCTACCCCATATAAGCTGCGCATCCACCCACACCCGTGATAGGCTACTCCACCCCTCGCGGCGTGGGAACTTGGCCCAGCCCCGATCCGGCCTAAAATAAATGACTGTAGCAAGTGGGGGGGGGGGTGATATTTTCCCTATAGATATATATATATATACACATCTTCCCCCTGCCACGTTACAATGGCGATCCTGCCAGGATCGGTAGCTCACGCCGGTGGATGCGCGCTGGGGTAGGGCTGGAAGTTCAGCTTGGCTGACACGCACGCGGCAGCCCAGCGCAGATTGTGCTACGGTGATTTCATGCCGTTTACTCAGTTTGCCTGCTGAGGCCGGCGAACCGCCAATTGCGCATTGAGACTGCAGCGTTGCAGTCGTCAGTTTTCTCAGCGTCGTCGTGTCTGATAGCGAATGAAGGAGGAAATTGATCGCGCCGATTGTGCTTGCGTTGAGTTCGACGCAAATTTTTCAAGTATGCCTGCTACGTAGCAGACATACCTCCAATGGCGCGTAATATTTTTCGGCGTTGAATTCTCGAGCGTCGCATTGAGTAAGAGTTGGAATAGTAGCGTTCGGATTGAGCAGTAATCTTGTGGTAATTTTGCGGTCATTTCGCGGTAATGCGCCATTTGCTGTATAGGAGCGTAGTGAGGACGCATTAAGGGCGTGTAATAGGAAGGGTTCACACGTGCAAATTGTGCCACAGTGTTTCAATGCCGCTTATCTAGCTCGCCCGCCAAACGGTTGGCGGACATCCAATTGCATGGAATCCTGAAGATTCTAGTCACGCTAATCGCGTGACAAACTTTCCTCATTCACGCCAAAAGGGTCTGCTCCGCCATCACAATGGTAGGGAAGCGACCCAGGTCAAACGCAGCCGCTGAAGGCTCAGGTTACAAGATGTCGCAAGAGATGCTCGAGTTGATAGCTCGCAATGAGCGGTATTTGGGCGCAGCCAAGGTAGTGGCTGCCCTGCCTCATGCGGATTTGATCAGAAGGTTGAACGAAGAAGGACTGAGTGTCAAGGGAACACGGTCCCAGTTGAGGAACCGATTTATCCGGTATAACATCCAGACCATTAATCCAGATAAACAAGTACCCTGAAATAGAGTGGTGGACGAGTGGCCTCCTGAGGACGCACCCATCTCGCCAGGGGCATTGAGAGTAGTGGAGGAAATGGGAGATCTAGCACTGGGTGACGAGAGTGAACCAGAAGCCGAGGAAGAATACGAACTGCCTACGCCTATCGTGGCCACGTCGACCACGGCGACTACGCAGACGGGCACGTTCACCTCCACGGCCAAGCCCGCGATGACAACCACCTAAACCAGCAGCGCTGCTGGTCCGATCTCAACGAGCGATCACGCACTGAAAGTGGTTTATCCGAGTCTCATTGCAGCAGCCGAAACTTTCCGCAATTTGTGCCTAGGCACGCAAAACGCTGCCTGGGCTAATCCGGCAATGCCTCCGAATCCAGGGATGCCGAGTTGAGGTTTCCCAACTTTCGTGCCACCGTGCGAACCTCCGCCACCGGAACCCACAACCTCTATTCGTGAGGTGAGGGATTCTGAATCCGACCACGAACGAAGGCGACGGGGCCGGCAGGTCGGAGATGACCGAGGAGAGCACGACGGATATTCGGCGCAGCTACGCGAGTGTTGTTACGCTTTCAGATCGCAAGCGCCTCCTCAACAACAGCACGCCAACTCAACACACCCACAGGATTACGCCCGTGAAACTCGTCAGGGACGTCCGCGGAGTGACCGCAGAGAGCAGGTTCGGACCACCTTGCCCATGGAACAGACTCCGAGCATTCCTAACCCATCTCGAGAGACAAAAGCACCGACACGCCAGCTGACTCGCCATCACACGAGTCGCTCACGGCCCGTGCCCAGCCCTCGGCATGACTGGTACTCGGGGTCATCCAGAGCGACGAATGGGAACCCGAAACGCCTGCGTCTCACCACTCTAGGACGCATGCTAGATCATCCCGCGCAGACGAAGAGGAGAAAAAGTCTAGTCGCATTCTGCAAGTGACGAAGACGCTGGCCAGCTGGAAGATTTCCTTTGATGGTGACCCCAAAAGAAAGAGAGAAAAGACCGAAGAGTTCCTGGCCTCAATTGAAGAATGTATGGAGTCGTTTGATTTGTCAGATACCGAAGTCTTGGCGGCCATACCAAGCGTACTGACGAACCGAGCTAGGACTTGGTACCGCACACACCGCCGTAGCATTACGTGCTAGCGCGATTTCAAACAGCTGTTCCGAGATCAGTACGTGGGACAATTTGACTACCAAGAGTTAATGGACGAGTTGTATAAACGCACTCAGGGGAAGAACGAAGAAATTGCTATTTGACCTGTATACGCCAAATAGTGGGGCTTTCAAACATCTTCCGAGTAAAGAAGTGGTTTTCAGCATTGTAATCCGCAATCTGAGACCAGATTTACGCCGATACTTGGAAACCTGGGACGTCCGCTCTCTAAGTGATATCCAGTATTGCAGCAAGAAGTTTGAGGAGCAGCAAGAGTGGGATGCGCGTTACACCGATCCACCGTCACAAGAGAAGTCGAGGATTCCTGGCAATGCGTATAGAGGCACGGGTCACACCACAATGGCAAAGAAGTTCGCAGCTACGGAAGTCGATGAGCTGGCTTAGGAGGTTGCCGGGCTTGAAATCCACGGCAACGGTCGGAAGGTCGAGGGCGAGAGCAAGTCCACAGCAAACGCTCGGGCAACACACCCGCAGCTCGTGAAGGCAAGGGAAAAGGCAAGAAAAGAGGGACATCGAACGCCGAATCGGCAGCTAGCTCGGACTCGGGGATCGAGGCCGCAGCAGTTGCCGCGACGCCGAGGTTATCGAATTTGCCTGACCAACGCCCGACTCCAACGCCTGCGATCCCGACACTTGCACCCTCACCAGTGTTGGGACAACCGCCATACCCGTGGCCGTATCCTCTATGCCCGTATTGGCCCACAGCTGGTGCCGGAGGAACCCCAAGAATGGCAAGACCAATGACTCCTGGAATGGAGGAGAAACGCCAAGAACAGCGGAATAGTGGAGTGTGCTTCCATTGTGACCAACTGGGTCATATGGTCCGGGACTGTCCTATATGGCAATGTTACGCCTGCAAGGGGATCGGTCATACGGCTCATGAGTGCCCGCAACGCAATGAGAGATGTCAAGGGTGTGGCAAGGCGGGATTTCCGTTGAGGACGTGTCCTGACTGTAAATGGGTATCGCCGCAGTATCAGGGAAACGTGGCCGCGGGGACGCGAAGTATGGCTCCCCCGACACACCGTACCCACAATGCGTCGAGAAGATTGATGAAAAAGCCGTAGTGCCCGAGAACGCCCTCAGAGCTTTCGCATGGGGGACGGGAGGACGCCGGATCGAGTCGATCCGATTGCTCTCGTATCGAGCGTTTGGCGAAAGTAGCAGTGATGGAGAAGAGATGAATAAAAGAGAAGAAGAGATGAAGAAGGGACGAAGACGAGATGCAGAAGAGGTAAGTAGGGCTACAAGGGCCATGAGTCGACGACCGATGAAAGCGGCGGCTTCGGGAGCCACAGTCGAGAACGCGCAAAGCTATGGAAGTAGGACTGATCACCCCGCCGACATGGCCAACGCAACTCCGTACATTGTGCCCCGAGGAAGCTGCGGTCGCCGACTCGCTTCGCGTGGATGGTCATTTGGGGAGAATGCCTCGAATGCCTGTGTCAAGGCGAAAGTGGAGCCCTTGAGCTAAGAAGAGACAGAGCGAGGACCGTCGGCATAATCTATGCCGCGGAAAACTATAGAGGTTGTTGTGGTTGGAAAGTCGTTCTCAGCTCTGTAGGTCCCGGGCGCGATTCGTCGGCCCCGGGTCACTCAGTAATACGAGAAAAGACCGTTCCACCGGAAGAGTGTGCTCAAGGAAGCAGTGAGTTGAAAGGTCCCGGAGGCCTGGGGCCTTCAGAAAGTGTACGGGGAGATCGATGACCGCGATGAAGAAATGTAACGCTGTTGGAATTCTTAGGATAAAGATGCTCACTAATCCGAGTAGCGTCTAAATTACTAGCTTGGTTATCCGATACTTCAAAATGTACTTATACAGTTCTGATCCGGAGCCAATGAGATTTCTGAGATAATCAAGAATTTCTTTGTCTCTTACATATGTGTCGTACTACGACACATTTTCACGCTTTTTTCCCCCTGAGATGGGAAACAGACACTCGTGCATACCGAGATTTTTGTCGTGGGGGGAACAATGACCCGAGAATTATGTCCTGGAGAGGAGAAATACTCGGAGAGTTGTTTCCCGGGAAGAAAGGAAATCCGGGAAATCACACTACCGGTCAATAGTTTGAGATCACTCAGAAAATTTTTTTTACACATCTTCACAGTTGGATAACTTGGAGCCAGTTTGTCGTAGAGAAGTTCCACCCATTTTCAAGCTCTGAATATGAGCTCTCAAATGTATAATTGTTATTCTCCAGATAATGAATCAGCTTTGAGCGATATGGAATGGGAAAACGTCGAATGTTCACGATTTTCACAGGTTTTTTTTATCCCCTGAATTTTCCAGAGGAATCATTGGATCCATGTCAGACAAAAACCATCTGTAAGTGCGAATCAAGAGCTTCGAAATCTGTTTTGGAAATCTTCCTGAGTCCTTCTCAGTCCAAGATATGGCTGTTTTTCTGAGGAAAGATCCGTTTCGTGGAAAGTCACCATAATCCAAGGATGATGAGAAAATGTATGCTTTGGAGGCTCAAACCTTGTTATATCCTAGTATATTGATTCCCTATTAGAAATCATCATGATGCTCCCCGAATTTTTAATTTTTTCATCATTCCTGGATTATATTATCATGACTTCCCTCGAGAGCAATCTTTTTTCAGGGGAGTAACCATATCTTGGTCTAGGGAAGATTGAAGGAGACTTCCGGGAACGGATTTCGAAGCTTGTGACTTGCACTTCAGATGGTCTTGATTCGATATTGATCCAATGATTCCTTCAACCGTATTCTAGATGAGCACACGATTTCGAAGTCCATCGCTGAAGACCGCCAGCAAGTCAGGTGGTACACTTCCGTCCAGGGACTTGTAGATGCGCTCCCAGTTCACCGTGTCAAACGCGTTCTTCACACCCAATGCAATGATGGCACAAAACCCTCCTCCTGGTTGATCTCCATTGCAGTTTACACTCCATCTTGCACGGAATTGACTGCGTGTAGTGTGTTGTGCCCTCTTCGAGAGTCAAACTGCATCGGAGACAGCCCTTCGCTGCACTCATACTCTTGTTCCAGCCGGTTGAAGATCATCAAGTCGTACATCTTGATCAGGTTGTCCAGCATGTTGAGCTGCCGGTTCGACGAGGGCTCCTCCGGGTCACCACCCTTCCTTTTCGGGATGAGTACTAGCTTTTGGCGTTTCCACATTCTTGGAAAGCCTTCTGCTAGCAAGCATTCGTTTAAAACCTTCAGCAGCAGGCTCGGCCGCACTCTGCCCACGATCTTCAGAGATTTACAAGCGCAAAACTGCATTCTACCACTGTAGCAGTGATTTTTATGTATAAATTTCATGCATATATCGAATAAGATACCCGCTGTGAATCAACAGCGCTGAGCGCGTAATATTCTAGCGGAAGACTAATATAAATTGCAAGAGTAAGAACTGATAGCTATGATTCGCAAATTTCGTGAACTCGACTGAGTTGTACGTTTCACTGACCGCAAGGATGAATATCGAATCGGATTGATACATGTTCTGCGAGAGGAGAACAGTACAACTGGTAGAATTGTCCGCTTATGTTTCGCAGCGTGTATTCGGATCCTTACACCAACTACGCCCCCACTAGCATGCCCTTCCATTCTCTCTTTGCAAATTCCTACTTAATCATTAGTGCTTCCATTCTTTGATCTTGCTTGCTTAGTCTGTCACGATTTCACCGACGAACAAAATACACGACTTTAGCGCGCCCAAAATGCATGTACTCGATTTGTCTTTGGTAACATTCCCTGACGAGAACATGTTACACCCTATTGAATTAGACTAGGGTGGCTGTCGGTCAAGGCACGACGAAAATACTTCTAAGCCAGTCTTACGTTTCAATTACCTAAACATAGAACCCCGCTGTACCTAATTTAAGTAATTTCACATAAACCAAGTCATCCAAGCGATAGCTTCTGAGCCGTATTACTAGTCAGAAGACTTCACCTTAGGTGAAAGAGCCATGCATTCCTGCTTTTGTACTTGAGCTCATTTGAGGTCGATTAGATTCGTTTTATACTTCACCTACCACTCGCATTGTACTGTTCAGTTATAATTTCTATTTCTGTACAAAATATGTATCTCGTTCATGCCTCATGGGACCCATTCCCCTAGGGCAGATGGATAAATGAATAGATAAATCAATCAATCAATCAATCAATAAATCAATCTTTCTCTCGGTTCACACGCGCCCGGAGAAAGAAACTAGATCCCATCCCTCCTCTACTTGCATCTTCTCAACTCAATTCAAATTATGAGCCCTCGTATGGTGGACGAAGCTGCCATTACACTGTTGTGAACTCAACTGTTCTTTCCACCATCACCTGCCACTGGTTACAGTAAATGTCGGCCTACGTACTTTGAGAGATGATTGAGGAATTTATCGGTTTATCCTGCCATCTATTTTGCTCACGTAGTGAGCCAAAATGTTATGCCTGAACCAGAGGGATTCGGATGAACAAATATATTTAGGTCCAGGGAACAGTCTAACGAGCGGGCTGCTCAGTTGCGCTCACCTTTTCTCTTATGAGTACAAGATTCAGCATTCACTTCTTGATAGTAGATATGTATATATATATGTATATGGTATAGATCTCAATATGATATTCGATTTGGTTGATTGGTATTCAGTATTCAATATTTTGTATTCAATCTTGAGATTTGAATGATTCAATAGATGAAAATATTTGTTAAAGTTGAAGCTGATGAGATCTGTTGAATCAGATATGCATAAGTAGTTCAAAGGGAAATGAATCAATTCGAAATAATCCAATGTACATGCATTCACAGAGAAATGATAAGTCTAAAATTTAACTAATAAAAATAGCACGATTTATTCAGGAAATGATATAATGGTTTGTGAATCTGGAACTAGTATACTTTTGTAACGCAATTTCGATAAAACGCACGTAGGATGAAATTCGATGTTCGAAGTTGCTGGTCATTAAGTCTCATACAAATGATTTGAATCTATAATTTTGCGATCGCAGGAATAGGAATGGATTTTAACTTACAATTCTGGTGTTCTTGAACTACTCGAAGTTCTGGTCAACAACAGGTCCTTCGAGGCGCAGAAAGAGCAGGTCAAACGAATCCTGGAGCTTATATACGCAGGCTCGTGGCAGCTGGGTCGGGTTACGTCGGCCTTTTCCTTCGACGGGATGCAGTCGAAGCTCGCGGTCGCTATTTCTCGAGCCCTCACTTTGTCGTGTTTTTCGAAGGCACTTGGATGAGCCGATATTATAGACTCTAAACCACTCGAACAAACTGGAGTAAAGACTGACAGCAGGGTTGTGCAAACATGACACTCTACGTAGAATACCATTACACCAGGTGTAGTACACCTCTGGTATATTAGCTGCGGGGAATTCCTTAAGCCGCGCGAAATTCGAATCGGGAGAGCTTTCAAAGGTCCGACCGAGCAATAATAAGAGATAGAAAAATTCGGAAATGCTGATTCCTGGGTTTTCGGGGTCGCTGAACACAAATCCGATTAAATTATTGTTCTGAAGATTGTTTGAACAATTTATTGAACTACTCATGGATTTTGTGGTCGCTAAATCCAAATCAGATGGAATTACAGCTCTATAATTTGTTTCAACGATTTGTTCAATTGTTCAAACAGTTTATCCAAACAACTGAATCACAAAACCCGATATTTTCGTGTTGACAAAGCTACTCATGGGTTTTGGGGGTCGGTGAATACGAATCCGACGGAATTATTGTTCTAAAAATTATTCAAACAATTCATTCAATCAAGGGGACTCATACACCATTTGGGCCAAATTTTGTCCGTATCTAATAATAACCGCATCGCTTCTGAATGTCAGTTAACCAATGCTGTATGATATTTCGGTCGTTATTCGGGAGTTTTAAGAGGTTGGGAAAATTCCCAATGGTACTCAGACAATGACTCATTTCAAGACAAGAATTAACTTTTCAGATAATTTTTCGG
>JAPYYZ010004582.1:0-10431 GCA_030522705.1 Eretmocerus eremicus
CGCTGGTGAAAACTTCTATATCTCCGCTCGATGAAGGTCGATCATCAGCCCTCACGCGATTTTCGTTCTTCGCCACGCCGCATGTAGCCGCCTTCGGGTGCCGTCCGTACACGATTCGCGGCCGCGAACGCCACCGAGCAGCAGGTTCGTGTAGGGTCAATGGAGTTGCGCTAGCCAATACGGCAGTTTGCCGGAAAGCCGCACACCTCGCCCTGCCCGTCCGCCGCTTCGCGAGCTCGTGGTGACGGTGCACCGATGCACACGCGGCTGGCCATTTCGGACCACGAGGTCGCCTTAGTCGGCCATGTTTGCACACGCTAGTGCGGTTCCGGTGCGGGCAAAAATCGCCGCGAGGCCAGCGCCACGTTCGCCGCGCGGAGATGCGTAGAGGTGCGTAAATCGACGTCAGGGCCGTATATACGCGCGTCGGAGCCCCCAGCCAGGGCCGTATATATTGGATGCGAGTGAGTGGCGCGGGTGCCCCAAATGATTGAGAGTGACAGTGCACGCCGGCTGTAGGACATATCAAGGGACATGAAATACATGTAAATGAAGTTTGCTCAAACGTTGACGGCTTGCCGCCGAGATAGTGTAGCTGGTCCCAGCATCGAATAGTCTTTTGAATAAAAGCCATATTTTGTACCATTTTGTGAATAGAAATTGCGGATTGTGAATTTGAAGAGTTCTCCCCCGTACCCCAAATAGCTGCGCATCCTCCCATAGCCGTGATAGGCTATTCCACCCCTCGTGGCGTGGGAACTTGGCCCATCCCCGATCCGGCCTAAAACAAATGAGTGTGACGGGGGGTGAGATTCCCCTATATATATATTCCCCATCCTCCACGTTACAATATATGTTATCACTAGCGGAAGGCTTCCGCTGGTGGAAACACGGATACCTCCGCTCGACGAAGGTCGATCCTGATTTTGAGGTTAGATTCTTAGAGTAAAGTACGCTGCTAGATGAGATAAGCAGAATGCTTCCTCAAATCGGTATCATACATCATTGTTTCACATTTGTTTTCGAAAATGGAATTATGTGATCAAAAATCGATTTTGATCGAATCGAAAATCGAATAAAGTGGGAATAAAACATGAACTGTGCAAGAATTTCGTTTAGAAAAGCGTATGTACTAATTTCATGGATGGTCTTTGGTAAAATCTTCAATGCTCAGTACATACATCTAGAGAACAGGAATAAGGAGTGCTTTGTTTCATTCAGCTGAGAGGTATGCTAAAAGAGAAAAATCGCATTGGACCAACAATTTGTCAAGAATTTCGTCCTCAATCCTAATCAGAGTGAGGAGATCTATACTGATCTAGGAAACTGTCAATGAAACACCAATTCGCCAAGAGTTTCGCTTCCACCCATAGATAAATTATGCGTTGTGATTTTATGAAACATCGTTAGTGAAACGTCTGACGTATGTACATACATTCCACATATTCTGGCTATAAGGAACAGGAATAGCTTTGTTCCATGCGGTTGAGATACACACTCGAATAGGCACATGTAATTTTATTTTCAGTTAGAAGTTAACGAGCAAACAATTGAATTTGTTTCATAATAGTTTTGGAATGAACTGTCCCATTTTTTTTTATATGAAATCGATTTTGATCACATAATTTCCATCCCCGGAAACAAATCTGAAATAATGATTTATGATACCGCTTGAGGAAGCATTCTGCTAATCTCATTTAGCAACGTTTTTCTCATTACGAAAGTATGATATTTCTTATCTATCTTCATCCAAAAATACGAAGAATAGAACTACTGTTCATTTCGATCTTATGGATCGATTGGTTGATACACATTTTTCATTTAACCCCTTAATTTTGTTTTAATCAAAAATCGATCGATCAATTCATATAACTTATGCAATTTTCTCTCCAATTTATTAAATCAAGAATAAGTATCAACCTATCGATTCAGAATATCAGAATATGTCTGGACCATCTCCTTTGTATATTTCAATCCCGGTGGATGAAAAATATCACACTTTTACACATAAACAATATCATACTCTCATGATTAAATATTCACAAATGAGATTGTATCCGATATTTAGGGCTCAAAGTAGACTAAGCTCTCAATTTAATCATCCTATATGAGTACTCAGACTTTAAAGAGACTCGACCGTACGGTTCAGAAGCTTTGGTGTACGAAAAAAACCATACCGAGACAAACATTCATTAAAAATTATAAAGAAAAGTCTATATTGTAACCTGATGAAGAGTAAGTGGTAGAATGTGTGACGTACAGTCGATAGATTTTGCTAAGAGGAACAAGAAGAGCTTCGTTCCATATGGCTGAGAGGTATATTCGGAGAGGAAAGTGAGTTTCAAATGGTAATTTAGCAATATGTGAGCAAAAATTCTTGCTCAATGGAGGTTTCTATATGAGGTTCCTCCTCCATTACACCTCTTAGCCTTATGAAACAAATCTCCTATTGTTCCTCTCGCCAAGATCTATCGACTGTACGTCACACATTCCACCTGTTTACCCTCCCTCAGGTTACAATATAGACTTTCCTTTATAATTTTCAATTGTCTTGTTTGTCTCAGTATGGTTTTTTTCGGACACCAAAACTCCTAAACGGTACGGCCGATCCTTTTGAAATCTTGAGGAGTTATAGAGAATCATCGAATTGAGAGCTGAGTCTCTCTGAGCCCTAAATATCGGATACCATCTTAGTTGTGAATTTTTAATCACGAGAGTATGATATTTTTTATGAGTGAAGGCGTGATATTTTCTCATCCATCAGGATTGAAATATACAAGAAAGATATTCAAGAGATATTTTGATATTCTGAATCGATTGGTTGATACACATTTTTCATTTAATGCATTGAAGAGGAGATTGGGGAAGTTATATGAATTAATTGATTGATTGTTGATTAAAAAAAATTGAGGGGTTAAAAGGAAAATGTGTATCAACCAATCGATCCATAAGATAGAAATGAACAGTAGTTCTGTTTTTCGTATTTTTGAATAATAATAGAGAAGAAATATCATACTTTTGTAATGAGAAAAGATTGAAAATATGACACTGGCGTGATTAAAACAGCAAAAATCAAGATGTACTCGATATGAAAGACCCAAACTAGAGTGCCATGTTAGTTTGATGATTCTCTTTAATCCCTCAAATTTTCAAGAGAATAGGCCGGACGGTTAAAAAATTATCGTAGATAATCAAAAACAACACACACACAGACATGGACAAAAGGGGGAAAAGAATGGTATGAAGTGATTTTTTGGAAAGGAGTGGGTAAAATGTGTGACGTACAGTCGATAGATCTTGGCGAGAGGAACAGGAGAAGCCTTGTTTCATATGGCTGAGAGGTGTAATGAAGGAGAAAAATGGATTTGAAGCATCAGATGAGGAAGAATTCCGTTGTCACGAATACAAAGCTTTCTCTTTGAGAAAGCAAGAAAAAAGGAAAAATGAGACTAGTTACGTCCCGCTTGGATGTATACAAGGCAATGTTTTCGCTAGCGGAAAGCTTCCGCTGGTGAAAACACCGATATCTCCGATGGACGAGGGTCGATCATGACTTTGAGGTTAGATCCTCGGAGTGAAAAATACGCTGCTAAATGAGATTAGCAGAATTCTCCCTCAGATCGGTATCATACATCATTATTCCACATTTGTTCTCGAAAACGGAAATTGTGTGATCAGAAGTCGATTTCGTATAAAAATAAGACAGTTTGTTCCAAAATTATTAGGAACGAAATTCAATTGTTTGCTTGTTAACTCCTAACTGAAAATAGGATGACATGTCCCTATTTGAGTATGTACCTCAACCGCATGAAACAAAGCCATTCCTGTTCCTTATAGCCAAAATATGAGGAATGTACATATTTCAGACGTTTCACTAACGATGTTTCATGAAATCACCACGTATGATTTATTCATGGGTGGAAGCGAAACTCTCGGCGAATTGATGTATCATTGACAATTTTCTATATCAGTATGGACCTCTTCAATCTGAATAGGGTTGAGGACGACATTTCTGACAAATTGTTGTTCCAATGCGATTTCTCTCTCTGAGCATACGTCTCAGGTAAATGAAACGAAGCACTTCTCATTCCTGTCCTGTAGATCTATTGACTGTGCGTTGAAGATTCTGCCAATGACCATCCATAAAATTAGTACATACGCTTTTTTAACGACATTCTTGCATAATTGGTGTTTTATTCTCATTCCATTCTTCGAGTATACCTCTTCTCCCCATAAAACAAAGCTATACTTAATCGTCTCAAGAAGATCAATGGACTGTACATCACACATTTTATCGAGGACATTTCATGAATTTACCACATAGGGTTTATTTGTGAGTGCGAACCAAGTTTTCGAAGAATTGTTGTTTCAATTCCATTTTCCTCTTCCAGTATACCTCTCAGCAATATAGAACAGAGGTATTCTCAGTCCTCTAGACAAGATCTATCGATTGTACGTGATATATTTCACCAACGACGTTTCATAAATTTACCGTATACGCTTTATTCATGAGTGCAGACGAAATTTTGGAAAATTTTTCTTTCAATCCCATTTTCTCTTTCGGGTATACCTCTCGGCTATATGAAACAAAACCATTCTCATTTCTCTCTTCAAGATTCACAGACTGTATGTAACACATCTAAGCAAGGACCTTTCATAAATTTACACTATGTTTCATATCGCGTATATTTCGGCTTGCGAATTTTCAATCACGCGAGCATCGTATTTTAATTTCAATTTTTCAGAATTTTTCCATCATGAAAGTATGATATTCGCTACCACCATCATTCAAAAATGCGAAGAAGTGTATTATGCCATTCTCCCATATCTTGAATCGATTGGTTGATACAGAATTTTCGCTCAATAAATTTGAGGAAAAATCCAAAAATTATATGAATTTTTTTGTTGAAAAAAATTCCAGGGGGTTGCATGAAAAATCCGTATGGACCAATCATTCCAGAGCACGAAGATTGACAGTAATTGCCTTCTTGGCAGTTCTGAATGCTCACAGAGCAAAAGTATCACACTTTCATCATATAAAAATTCTCAAAATTATGATACTCGCGGGATCAAAAAATCAAGTCAAAATTCATGCGATATGGAAGGCCCAAAATTGACTCAGCTTTCGATTGAGTGATTCTCTGTAAGACCTCAAAATTTTAAGGGCATTGGTCGGGCCGTTCAGGAGTTATGGTGAACAATAGATAACGACGTGTAGGAACAGACTCATACAGATACGGAGGAAGGGCTGGAAAGAAAACTATGATGTAATTTTATGAAGTATCGGGAGTGAAATGTATGACATATAGTCGGTAGATCTTGGTGAGAGGAGAAAGAAGAGCTTCATTTTATATGGCTCAGAGGTATACTGGAGGAGGAAGCTGAGATAGAAACGTCAATTGAGCTAGAATTTCGTTTGCACAGATTGCTAAATTAGTATTTAAATTCCATTTTCCTCTTCGAGTATACCTCTCAGCCATATAAAACAAAGCTCTTCTTGTTCCTCTTGGCAAGACCTATTGACTGACGTCATACATTTTACAACTGAGCCTTCATCAGATTACAAAATAGAATCTTATTTCTAGTTTTTTAATTTATGTTCGTATGAGTATCGTTTTTTTCGTTCACCAAAACTCCTAAACGGTACGGGCGATCCTCTTGAAATTTTGACGAGTTATAGAGAATGATTCGATTGAGAGCTGAGTCTCTTTTGAGCCCTCAATGTCGGATACATTCTCAGTTGTAAATTTCTAATCATGCGAGTATGATATTTTTTGTGTGTAAAAGTGTGATATTTCTCATCGATCAGGATTAAAAAAGACAAAGAGGATGATTATGACGTATTTTGATATTCTAAATCGATTGGTTGATACTTATTCTTGATTTAATGAGTTGGAGAGAAAATTGCATAAGTTATATGAATTGATCGATCGATTTTTGATTAAAAAATGTTAGGGGGTTAAATGAAAAATGTGTATCAACCAATTGATTCATAAGATAGGAATAAAAAGTTATACTGTTCTTTGTATTTCTGGATACGGATAGAGAAGAAAGATCATACTTTTGTGATGAGTAAAAATTGGAAATATGACACTCGCGTGATTAAAAAAGCAAATTCCAAAATATGCTCGATAGAAAAAGCTTAAACTACAGTCAACTGTGAGTTTGATAATCCTCTATATCTCCTCAAAATTCCGAGAGGATCGGCCGTACCGTTCAAAAGTTATCGTGGATGATAGAAAACAACACACACACGCACACAGATATGGAGGAAAGGCCGAAAAGAATGCTATAAAGTAATTTCATGGAAGGCAGTGGGTAAAATGTGTGACGTACAGTCAATGAATCTTGGCGAGAGGAACAAGAAGAGCTTTGTTTCATATGGCTAAGAGGTGTAATGGAAGAGATATAGGGATTTGAAACATCAGATTAGCGAAAATATCGTTGTCACGAATACAAAGCTTTCTCTCTGAGAAAGCAAAATGTAAGAAAAAATAAGCCTAGTTACGTCCCGCTCCGATCCATGCAAGACAATGTTTCCGCTAGCGAAAACTTGAATTACTCGGCCGCATGAGTGGTAAAAATTTTTTTATTGTGGTAATAAATTGGTAAGAAAAAGGTAAGAAAAAGTGATCTAGGTCTGATGCGATTTTGCGACTTCTCCTCCGCTAGCTCCAGGTACCCATTGTTCTATTCATCACAAGTACATTAATATTTGCGCTGCGCATCCACCTACTTGAGCGCTACTTTGTTAATATTTTGTAAAAGGTCTTGAAGCCCGTTTATTTTCAATGAATAAATGAATGAACAAATGAATGAATGAATAAAAACAGAGCCGCGCAACTATTTCATGCATTATATTCCTCCTCATCACTGTCAGTCTCTTCAAGACATTCTCTGAAAATCAATAATCAGGAAATCTGAATCCAATTTTCTCACAATTGGACGATTCTAAAATATCTATTCTCCACAATGAAGTAATACTTCAGATTCTGGGAATCTGATAGGCTTCTCTCATAAATGGAAAGACCATCACTACAGGGGGGCATGTCGGACACTTCTTTTATTCCTCCTTCTCTTCCGCTGATGTTGACTCCCTGTTCAAAAAAAATACAGAGATATGTAGTTGTTAAGACTCTCAAGATCATAATCCACCAATAAGCCAATTTTTAGAGCAAACTGTTTTGGGATGAGTGGAAAAATACTGGAAAGTGGCGGTCATGCGCGGCGAGGGGCACGATGGCCACACGCTGGTCGGAGGGGGGGGGGGTCGAAGAAGAACAGGTCACGGGATATTCTTGATGACAAAGTCATCCTTTCCCGCGTGAACGCATCCCAAATCTCGCGGTCCATGTGGAGACGAAAAAGTATACGGAAAGCTCATGCGTACTCGTATATTTTTATGTACTTCCGTGCTGCGGACACTGAGCATATAATTCACAACCCTATTTGCAACTCGCCGGTGCTCCAAAATTACGGGATGAGAGAATCTGAAAATTGTCCACGGTACTCCTCAATTTCTCTACTCACCCGTGGTGTAGTCACAATTTCCAAATTCATCTTTGAAGATTCAGGAAAAATTCATAATCAAAAAAGTATTTTTCCACTGTTTTCGTAATTTTCGACTTGCGAGGAGATCTTACAGTTTTGGCCGGATTCCAAATCTTGATGGCACATACTTTTTGTGGAGTTCCCAGAACCATTCTGACGAAGTTTCATCGAGGATTTCGCAGTAGAACAAAAGCTAGGCGAGTTTGGGTAGAACGCATCGATCTAAAGGTGGAATATGTGCGGCGGGCTGGGAAAAGAGCATGACGCTGTGTAGTTATATGCATAATTTTCTTCATTCCACAAATGACGATTTGGGGTCCTGGTTATTTGCTCAAAAATGGTGGAATTTTATATTAGAGAGCTCATTCACGGCCGTCTACCATTTTTCGCAAAACTAGGTGCATTTTGAAAGAAAAATGAGCTCTCAAGTTTGTATATATACTACAGGGCCAAAGTTAGAATACGCTCCAAAATTAGTTTGCAGATGGCTATCGTTCGGTACCTCGCAGTAGATGTGCTATACAGAAGAAGTCTTTTCACGTTCTCTGAGATCGTGATCCTAATTTCCCCAGTTATGAAGTGCCAGAATCATTCTACGTCAGTTGGGGGAAGTGTCAGTTTTGGCAATTTCCAAGCAAATTTCTGAGTTCTGGCAACTTGGAGGAAAACTTTTTTTTTTCTTTCATTAACGCATTCTTAACCTCTTTTTGAGGTTATTGTGCGGGACCTACCGTTTTAGGTGGGTTCCGAACCACCGAAACCACCAAAAAAGGCATTCTTGAAGAATTCACATTGGTGCCGGCCGAGACTCGAACCCTGGCCTTCTGCGTTGAAGGCGAGGACCTTATCCACTAGGCCGCGGTGGCTTCTTTGGAGAAAAATTAATGCTCTGTGTGAGTACCTGTCGGATTTTGAAGTAGAACTCGGAGGATTTAAAATCCATTCATGAAGGTTCTCGTGTCTTGACCCGGTTCGAGATATGGCATTTTCTGAAGGAAGATTCTTCCTAGAAGCACCATGATTCGAAATTAATGACCGGATGCATATCTAGGACAGTATAACTCTTCCTTCCGGTATCTAAAATCCATTGGGAAAATCTCCTTGTTGGGTTGCGCGAGCTCAGGAACGAATTGAGAAGAACATGACGTCGAGGAGGGTAGTGAAGCACATTGAGAGCATAGAAACCATACCGCCCAAACTCGCTCAAACTCATGTGTACATGTACTCGCTGACTGATTGGATATACCTCCCGGTACCTTACTCGATTTTGAGATAATTAATAGTCTAATTTGGTTGTTCACGCCCCCAAAATGTCTTTATTAGAAAGAATCGAGAAGGCTCTCATTTAACCCAATTCTATGCAGTACCCTTCTCGACGCCATATTTTCTTCAATTCGCGCCTGAGGTCACGCAACCTGGAGCATAGAGGGATTCCCAATATTGAGATCAAAATTACGAAAATCTGAGTACACTCTGCCACACTAATCTCCAAGTTATTGTGCTTTTTTCCGGAAGGAATCTTCCTTTGCAAAAAAAGTTGTCATATCTCGGGCAAGGAACGGCTCAACAGGAGAGTATCAGGTATCTGGATCATGGATTTATCCGAAATTGCATGAATATTCTCCTTTTGGTGTTGAAAATGATATTCAAAATCGCAGAGTCTATTGCCCAATCGTTTCCAAAATATAGCCCGGAATATTAATACCCCTCATATAGGCATGGGCTAAATATTGGTATCTCCAGGTATACTCGGAACGCTAATATTCCATGGGCTACATATCGGAACAGTTTAGCAGTTAGACTCTGCGGTTTTGATTTTCATATTTTGGCGTCAAAAGGAGACTATTCCCTAAGATTTAGTTAAATCTGTATTCTAGATGCCTGACACTCTCCTGGTCACAAGAACTTCCAAAGGTAGATTTTGAAGCTTCTGACTAGTACAAGTGAATCTATACACGATGAGATGGATGTCTTTAGAGTTGGCAGTGCTCAAGAATTTGTTCGAAAATCACGGAAATTTACATGTTCCGAGCTGAAGTAGGGCCATCTTGGCACCCAGAATGAGGGAAGAGATATTATCTGGGTCGAAACATAATCCTGCAGTGAGCGGATTGACATAGAAGAGGGTGCAAGAAGAACTCCGGGATGAGCCCGAGTGGAGTTCTCCATAACATATCTAGCCCGTGATACTCAGCGATGAAAATGAAAAACATTGATTCTCGAGCGTATTCGAATTTCTGCCCTTGTATTTCCATAAAGATAGATCTGACATTTTTATTCGATGCATCAACGTGAGTGAAAATTCAACCAAGAAGATACAGGCGTTCCTCTTTTCACGCGGTTAATTGGGGCTACGGGAGTGCCGCGGATAAAAAATCCGCGTAAAAAAAAGCATTGTTCTTATGGGAAAAAGGGGGTTCCAGTCAAACCACAAGAATTTCGTTGAAGTTAGCTAAATTTGATTTTTCAAAAAAAAGGATTCCTTCGAGCTCAATAGATATTTATCAAAAATCAATATGCATATTCTGTACATTGAATATTTATAAAATGCATCTCAAAATTTCACTGTTAATAGATATCAGAAGGTTTTCATGACCGAGGCTTGAAAGAATCGATCACTTGAGTCTGCTTTAAGCGTCGCATGAGGTCTCTCTGCAGCTCTACATATAAACGAAGGCAGTTTGTATCGAGCGTTCAAGTCGAGCAGACGTGTTTACGCAGTGATCTGTACAGAATAGTTCACGCTACTGCTCATCGCAGTAAATCCATAAGTACTATTGCCATTTGTTCTCATCTGATATGTAGTGCAGTGATACTTTAGCATCAGAGTTCGAACAATTACACACAAGTCAGAGTAGTGCCCCGCCACGGGGCACTAGG
>JAPYYZ010004583.1:0-10429 GCA_030522705.1 Eretmocerus eremicus
AATCATGCACAGCAGTAGACTTGACATGCTCTGCATGATTTTGTGTATGCAGATATATCTACTGCCTGGGTATAATTATAAGAAATATCACTTTTGTGATTACGGTTGCTGACTACTCAACTAGCATCCGTAGCCTTTCCCGACCTGTGTTGGAGCGTATTCGAAGCATTTTTGAAAAAAACGGATTTGATCTCGAGCCCCGCCAAGCATTTGAGCGAACAGCTGATGGGTATTGAGAAGCTTCGCCCAAGATCCGGTGGTGGCGCAGGCTGTCGCGTTACAGGTCGAAAACTGGAACTGGAAGTACTGGAAATACTGGAATATTCCTGGGAGGTTTCCGTCCGGAGACGTTGAAGAACTTATAACTACGCGCTTGATCTTATGCGAGTGTTACTTACGCGTTCGCGGTGATTTGAGTCGCGTGATTTGAACATTTCCGCGGCGATTCGGAAAATTCCCTTCGCTCTGTTTATGATCGGATTTTATTGGGTGATTCGAGCGCCTTCCTGGTTTTTTTGGCTAGGCCGCTCCAAGATAACTCAATCATCAACTGAGCGTTGAGCGAAGAAATTAGTTTCGCGGACGCGGGTTGAGTCTAGGAATGATGGGCCATCCCCATCGCATCGCTAGACTTGTGTCGCGGATTTTCCCAACCTGCGGAGTCTGATCCCTATAGGATCAGCGCGTCGCAACAGATTGGTCTAAATGAATTACCTTGATGTTTGTTAATGATCTGGGAGTTTGTGCGCTTCGGCAAAGTTTGGCAGGTTGCTGCTCCAAATCACCAATTATCGTTGATCCTCGGCGGGCTAGAGTGATGAGACCTACTCGGGATCCGGTATGATCAGCTCTTCTCAGTTCGAGGGCAGTGTAGATGATTCGGCCTCCCAGATCTCAGTGATCCCGATCTTCGCGCTCGCGACCGCGACACCTCCCTCGTGCCGTATAAGGAAGTATCGGCGGCTCGAGAGCTCGCCGCTTGCACGACACATCCATTCTCATGCAAATTCATCAAATACTTGCGCATCCATATCATCCGTATAAACTACATTCGGCCAATATCGCCCGTTCCGCATACTCACGGGTAATACTCGCGCGCATATTCAGAATAGATCAAGCGTGCAATTGTATAGTGCGTAAACGATTTTCGACTGATAATTAGTAACTACCTTATCATATCATCATGCACCATGTTCCTCAAACTTATGTTAGTAACTACAGTTATTTTCTAACTACTTGGCTTGACAATTGAATGGTCTCGCAAAAACAAATAAACAACCGTGTTTGCGGGGTTGCAGAAGGATGATCTTCTCGATTTGGAAGCGAGATAGGATTTTCTTGGACCGGAGGGAAAAGATAGGATCTCCCGGAACTTGTCGGGGAGATAGGCTCAACTAGAATAGTCTAGTCTCAACTAGACTATTCTAGTTGAGCCTATCTCCCCGACAAGTTCCATCGCCTGGTTCGACAAGTTCCATTCGCCAGGTTCCTCTCGCCTGGTCTATACCAGGCGAGATAGGATTATACGGAATTGCATGTGCGACATAGGATTTCCTTGAAATCCGTTTGAGATGGGATTGTCTTACATCAACTCCCGGAATAGGATCTTCTGGAATTGTTGCGCGCCTCGGGATCTTCTTGATATTAGGCATTGGTTGTCGACTTTTGATTTGGAGCCTGGTCAGAATCATGTCCCCAAAATGACTGTTCTCATGGCTTCAGCAATGTTACAAGGTATTAACATATATATCATCATACCAAGAGTTGAAAACTTGATGCAACAGAAAGGTATAAGATTTGAACTAAATTTTGGAAATGTCTCACAGATCAGTCTGATTGTGAATCATTCCCAATTTGTATCACGCTCAACATCGGTGTTTCAGCCGTATTTTTCAATTAGGGATTCATCAAAATCCGACAAAATGCTATGGGTGAGATCTGCTGCGTATCATTGCAGCACATAGCACTCTCACCAAAATCTCAACACACATTGATACGGTCGGTGGAAAGGTTGAATAGGTTGACCAAAAATGGCGACCAAGCTATTTCGAGCTCCATCCAGACGGCACCCATGTGCGTGGGGTTGAGTTACGCTCAACCAGCGCGTCAGCAACTGCCAACTACCGATTTCACCTCGGTCAAGGGGACCTACAGTTTAAGGTGGGTTCCGAAACCACCGAGACCGCCGTAAAAAGCACATGAGAAAGATTCCCAGTGGTGCCAGCCGGGATTCGAACCCTGGCCTCCCGCGTGGGAGGCAAGAACCTCATTCACTAGGCCACGGCGGCCTCGATTTGAGGGGAAAATGTTGAGTTCTTAGTTTTACGTCTCGGCACCTGCTCTTCTGAGCTCTATTGAGACGGCATCCATGTGTGTGGGGTTGAATTACGCTCAAACAGCGCGTCAGCAACTGCCAACTACTGATTCCATCTCAGTGAGGGGGACCTACATTTTAAGGTGGGTTCCGAACCACCGAGACCGCCGTAAAAAGCCCATGAGAAAAAATCTCAGTGGTGCCGGCCGGGATTCGAACCCTGGCCTTCCGCGTGGGAGACAAGGACCTTATCCACTAGGCCACGGCAGCCTCCGAATTCCCAATCAAAGAAGCCAAACTGAAATCAATTTGATGCGGTGAGGGCAGAGATACAGCACTTTCAAATTCAGAAGAAATCCAAAGTACTCAATCCGCGACCCCAAGAGAGGCTTGACGGGCCTCTCAAGATTCAATCGAGTATATCTTCGGCTCTACTCCATCAATCGGGATGCGGGAGGTGGAATTTGGAACGAAATTGTATCAGCTATCAGTTGAAAATGGTCTTGGGGTGAAGAACTACGCGCATGTGCGGAAGAATCCATGCTTTACGAACAAAAATACAATCGCGAATAATCATTATTCGTTATGTGTGAGTTCCTCTGCACATGCGCGTCAATTTTGAGTCTTGGAACCATCACTATTCTATGACTGATACAATTTCTTTCGAAATGCAATCTCCCGCATGCCGATTGATGGAGGGGAACCGGAGGTATAGTCGTTTGAAGCTTGGAAGGCTTGTCAAGCTTCAGTCGATCTCACGGATTTGGTTCTTGGGATTCTTCCTAAGTTAGGAACAGGTGTATCTCCGGTTTTACTGTATAAAAGTGACTCATCTGGACGGAAATTGTATTGGCTATCTGACAAGGCCATTTCCAGACCGGTCATAGAACGCGAACGCGCAGGAACTTCCAGTTTTTGGATAAGAAGGTGCTCCTACGGAAGTTTGTTGCTTAGCTGACGAACCTCTGAACTTGGAAAAATTCAGAAAAAAGCAGAGATCCGATGTGGAATGACCTAAGAAATATGTTGAAGTGGGTCACAGAGTCCATCTAGCAGTATTTTGCGGAGGAGAGCGTATTCTAGACATTTTTTGACTTTTATCCTACTGAAATACGTATCAGAAGCCTAAGACCCTCTCGGAAAACCTAGAAAAAATGTTCCGCCTAGATCCCTATCGGACAAAGTGGGAGATAATATTTCACACAATCCTGAGCCACATCTTTTTTCAGTCACACGGATGTAGCACCGCTCACTGTGAGAAGGATTATCAACCAACTTCCCCAAAAGGAATATGACTCAAGACTATGTGCAAGGAAACAAAATTCATAGAACGACTAAATTGTGAAGGACGCTTTCACGTTTGCGAAGACCGTTGAGATCCTTTGGATGAATCGAATACGATTGAATTAAAGTTCTATAGATGCATTCTTTAGAATTGCTCAACATATAACACGGGAAGAAATTGATAGTCAACAATGCAGATTAACAGAGCTGATTTCTTGAGAGTTCCGGATTTGAAATTTGGATCAACTGGCGGGATGCGCAGAGGAACGCACTGGTATCTAATATCTCCAAAAAACAATGACTGCAATCTCGAATGGTGAGAATGATATCGAGAGCCACACGACCATTACTCATGTTATTGTACATTGAATAGTATTTATTTCATAAACTGTCCTGTTATAGTCAATTCACAATCACAACTCATCCCATGAACAGTTCTCTCGCATTAACATTAATATAACATATACGTTTATATTAGGTCATCAGGATGGAATATGAGGAACTGAGTTGATGAGTCGTTGTTATAGAAGACACATGTCCTCAATAACTACCGCATTCTCTTTCTATGTTGGATCAAACATATGTTCATGCTCCATCACAGATTCAGCTCCGGATTACCACGAGAGATGAATGAGTACAATAATTTCATCTTCTTCTGAAAGCAAATCATTGAGGGCTGAATCAAACTGTTGAGATAAAATCAAAATCCATTGCGAATGCATAAACTTTCCGTGACAAGGCAATACATAATCTATAGATTGTTAAATCGAAATCGACGACGAGTAAAATCAGTAATGCAGTAAGTTCGGCAGAGGTATAATGTATCTCTTATTCTCATTATCTATCTGGATAGATTGATGATATTTCATGAGTTGATGCTAGCCGTTCTGGACTGTACTCAATCTCTTTGACACTACAAGAGAATTGATTTGATCGAACCTTCAGTGCTCGACAATCCGTGAACTCTTGATCGTCTTGGAGATCCGCGAGCAATTGGGGGATTTGTATGAAAGTTTCATCTCTGAGTTGTACAAGATAGTTGCAGGTCCGGAGGTTATCCTTCATGTCTGTCATAAATAAACATCCATTGATAACGCATCTGGAGTAAGTTGAGGTCGAGGATCCAACATCATACTTCATAGCAAGAGCTCCAGAAGTAGGCTTTCGAGCGCCTAGGTAAGTGTTGAATTCAGTTTCAATACTTTATCGAGCTTGGAGCCCACGATTCCCCGCAAGTAAGCCCCTACAATTGCTGTACTGTGAAGGTTGTCTTTGAGCTAGGAATTTTGCTCGGATCGGTTCAACTGAATGTACTCCATGATTTGCAGGATAACGCTATCCTCACTGTTAATACATTTCAACAGCTTGCCATTTACTGACTCGGAAGGGAATGCTGAATGCGCCCAAACTGGACCCTAGTCCAAAATTATTTTCTTGCTCATGAGCTGTTAATTTTCATTCATCGCCGTGCACGTTTATGTGCAGTTCCAGACAAATGTTTCTTCCTATCATCTTTCGTTATGTCTCTAATAATTTTTGGAGGGAATTAGTCGCTCTGATGTACTGAGAAGGATCATTTATGTTACCGTGTTGGGAGCAACGTACTGAACTCATTAGATGAGCTCCATACTATATCTCTTCGATATATTGAGTTGTTTACAGGAGGTAATACCAGAGTTCGATCATACTTTTGATAGATTTATGCAAAGGAGCTCCTCGCCTGGACAACAATTTGTTCTTTTATAACAATTCTTGTTATGATATTCATTGGGATTCAAAAAAAAATTATCCTGATAGCATTGTCTCAAAAACTGTATCTGCGTTCAATCATGGGAGAAGATTTCTAATCGCAATGTACCAATAATATCACGAGAATGACCGAGAGTTTGTGGTGACTGCCTCATAATCATCAAGATATATCAATTATTATGTGACAGATTGTATGTGTCTATCGTAATCTGCGTCGTCTATGAAGGAATTGGCCAGAGTTAAGCGCGGTTACTTTGTGTTTGAATCTAGAGGATGTATATTTTCTTTAATGTTATGAGAATGATCATGAAGCCACCGCGGCCTAGTGGTTTAGGTCCTGGCCTCCAACGCAGAAGGCCAGAGTTCGACTCCCGGCCGGCACCAAAATGAATTTTCATAAGTGCCTTTGCGATGGTTTCGGTGGTTCGGAACCCACCTGAAACTGTAGGTCCCGCAAAATAACCTCGAAAAGAGGTTGAGAATGCGTGAATTAAAAAAAAAAAGAATGATCATGTTGACCTATCATTGAGATTGTTATGAGTATTGACTGGAGATGAAGTTATCCTTTCTATGTATTTCGTCCGCTTGCAAATTATCTTGCCCGCTTGAAGATACCTTGTGTCGCGTGAGAACTGTTCATCATCCCGAGAATCAGGAAAAATTGACGATGGAATTTTTAGCTTCTTTGATAGACCTACTGATCGAATGAATTTTATCAGGACTGACTTTCACCATGGGTGGCCGCCCATTTCGATCAATCCATGTGGCCGCTTTGGCGCCCGCCAGTTTTCAGTTGGGTTTCATCGGGAATTTCAATGGCTATTAGGCAAGATTATGAAAGGAAAGCTCTTGGGGACCCCCTCACTCTCAAGACTTCCCAAAGAGAACAAAAATAAAGCGCCAAGTCCAGTTGCAGAGACTGACGCGCCTTCAATTTCCGAGGGGCCTTCGAACCTGCATAACTTTCGGAAGGAAGCAGCTCAGATTTTCATTCAAACGGATTTAGAATCGGCACTATGTGACAAATTAGATTGCGTTTTTACTTCATCTAGTCATTTTTGGTCAAACTATTTGACCTTGCTACCCACCGTGTTGGAGGCTTTCTCACAAAAACCAAAATTCAACTCTCAAGGAGTTCCTCTATCGAGAATGCGTGAAGAAATACTAGAGGAGAAGCTCATTATTATGGCTGAAGAGATTCGTTCGAAACAGAATCTTGACAGAGGTGGGATACAGGCATACTGTTCGCCGAATCGCACTACTACTTCGCTCAAATCAGCGGTAGCATTCGGACACAATAGGATTCATCGTTTTTTTCAATGAATCCTATGAAATGGCCAAGGTGACAACCAACATGGTCCAAATTTCTCATGCGATAACGATTTTCATTTGCCAGGACTGTGAAAAGCTATCGGTACACCTAGTTCTAGTAGGACAATGATCACAATTGAAGAAGTTTTCGAAGTTTCACTACGTCAGACTCCGTACACGGATCCTGAACAGGACCCATCTCTGCAGGGATTTTATGCAAAGCTGATGAATCTGTACAGGGAGGATGGCACAGACCTCATCCTATACGATAATGTCTGTACAGGGACCGGGCTCTTGAGCTCTGTACAAGGAGTTTGTACAGAATCGAGCTTCCCAGAAATTTCCTGCACAGGTTGCGGCTCTGTACGACTTCGGGCTCATTGTGTAATATATATACGCGTTGTGTGGAAATCCTGATATATTCCGAGGATATGAGTGGGAAAACGATCGATTCAACAAATTAACATTACTCATTACTCACCAGATCGATCGTCTTTGCGTATTTTTTCGAAATATCATCGCACCAAGTTTCACACCAGAGCCACTCTTGTGGCAGAGTTTTGATTGCCACTTGATGGATCATGTTATTGGGTAAATCCTGAAATGGAGTAATTTTGACGTGATTTATTCTCATTTGGTGTTGATACTGACTCAGCTCTATCTTCAAAGGACGGATGTTAACTAGAAATCATATCAGCAGATGAACTTGTCCCAAATTAGTCCATTATAGTTTCTGTCAATGGGCCACAGTCCATTCTCGACGCGTTTGGCAGTTCCTAATCTCCTTTTGAGGACGGAACTTGGAAATTCTGTTATATATTTCTGGAGGTATTGAAGGGAGAACTCACACATTTCGGGTTGAAAAATCGATTCTTCCGTTGCAGAAAAGTGTTCCTCATCATCTTGAGATTGAAATGTCGAAGGTAAATACCCAAATTGGGCAATTTGACTCGCTGATGGAATCAAGCACATGTTTTCGTTGCAAAATCCCTCCTCCAATGGAAGATCCATCTTCTCATCCTCCTTTACTAAGACACAATATTGATAACTCGTGCTGAGGGGGAGATATATGTCCAAACTTCTTTGAGCGTTTATTTTTCATCCAGGAAGACCGATAGCGAGCGGGAGCAAACTCAAGAACTGCAAAATCCCAAATGCTCAGCTCATAGATCGAATCAATGCATTTTTTGTTCTTCTCCGGTCCCTAGCTGTACATATAGTGCTACGATTGTCTTTTTGTATGATCTACACTCAGCTCTAATGTTACTTTTTTGATGAATTCTGATCAACTCATAAATATTGTGGATCTCAGATCTTCATATTGAAATGAAGATGAGAGAGAATCCTCTTACTAATCTCAGGATTCCTCCTTTGAGAAGTTCGTTTGATCTCTGATATCTTAAGGATGAGTCATTGCATACATGATAGGAAAATGTCAATGATTCAAAGTGGACTGGAATCTCTGATAACTCTGTTTGCTGCTACAGGCTCCTATGGTATGTTCTGACGTTAATGTGTATTCACGGATCGAAATACATGGGAGTAGTAGATATGAAAGTCAGATTCCAACTAGTTATTAACTGGACTTTTTTTTTTTTTTCAAATTGGATTTTGACCTTGGGAATGTTTGGATTAGGTGGAAGAACATGGATTGGACCGATCTCTGAAAGGTTTCAGGTCAAAACCACATAGGGAGGCACGTTAAGGGAGGAAGGAATATTCGAATCTGCGATTTCTCGGTCTCTTCTCATTTGTCCAGGCCAAATTTTCGCACAGAGGTGTGAGAATAGGGGAAGATCAACTTCTGACAGGTTTCGGATCGATAAGAGTTGCGAAGGCACTTTTTTCAGAGATTAGGGAATTCGAACATGTGATTTCTCGGTCTCTGCTCATTTGTCCAGGCCAAAGTCTTGCACAGAGGTGTGAAAACAGGGGAAGATTCACTCCTCACAGGTTTTGGATCGATAAAAGTTGCGGAAGGCACTGTTTTCGGAGATTAGGGAATCCGAACATGCGATTTCTCGGGCTCTGCTCATTTGTCCAGGCCAAATTTTTGCACAGAGGTGTGAGAAGAGGAGGAGATCAATTCCTCACAGGTTTTGGATCGATAAAAGTTGCGGAAGGCACTTTTTTCGGAGGTTAGGGGATTCGAGTCTGCGATTTCTCGGGCTCTGCTTATTTGTCCAGGCCAGGATTCAGCACGAAGGTGTGAGAACATGAGAAGACCAACTTCTCACAGGTTTCGGATCGATGGAAGTTGCGGAAAGCACTTTTTTCGGGGGTTAGGGAATCCGAACATGCGATTTCTCGGTCTCTGCTCATTCGTCCAGGCCAAATTTTTGCACAGAGGTATAAGAACAGGAGGAGATCAACTTCTCACAGGTTTCGGATCGATGGAAGTTGCGGAAGGCACTCTTTTCGGAGGTTAGGGAATTCAAATCTACGATTTCTCGAGCTCTGCTCATTTGTCCAGGCCAGAATCTAGCACAAAGGTGTGAGAACATGTGAAGATCAACTCCTCAGGAGTTTGAGATCGATGAAAGTTGCGGAAGGCACTTTTTTCGGAGGTTAGGGAATTCGAGTCTGCGATTTCTCGAGCTCTGCTTATTTATCAGGCGAGGATTCAGCGCAAAGGTCGAGGAACATGAGAAGACCAACTTCTCACAGGTTTCGGATCGATAAGAGTTGCGGAAGGCACTTTTTCAGAGGTTCGGGAATCCGAACATGCGATTTCTCGGTCTCTGCTCATTTGTCCAGGCCAAATTCTTGCACAGAGGTGTGAGGACAGGGGAAGATCAACTTCTCACAAGTTTCGGATCGATGAAAGTCGCGGAAGGCACTTTTTTCGGAGGTTAGGGGATTCGAGTCTGCGATTTCTCGGGCTCTGCTCATTTGTCGAGGCTAGGATTCAGCACGAAGGTGTAAGAACAGGAGAAGATCAACTTCTCACAGGTTTCGGATCGATGAAAGTTGCGGAAGGCACTCTTTCCGGAGGTTAGGGAATCCGAGCACGCCATTCCTCGGGAACTTGTCCATTCATAAAACCACCCAGAAAATGTAGCTATGTGAAAAAGCTACGATTTCCGTACTTTCTGAAGCGTCCCCGAGTATGCAGAAGTTCAGGATCGACGGTTTTTGGGGGGGAAATTATCCGAATTTCGGGGATTTTTCGGCGATCAGCCAGTATTCCCGCAATCTGAGACCTTGTCCACTCATAAAACCGATCAGAAAGCATGAATACATCGAATATATACTAATTCCAAGTATTTTGAAGTAGCTCCGAGTATGCAGGAGTTCGGAACGGGGGGTTTATGAGGGGAAAACTCGACTTCTTGCAGGGAATTTAAGGGTTTCAGCGGGAATAACTCCGTTCTCGTGTCTTGTCCCCTCAAAAAACCACCCAGAAAATGTAGCTATATGAAAGAGCTACGATTTCTGTACTTTTTGAAGCGTCTCCGAGTATGCACAAGTTCATGGTCGATGGTTTTTCGGGGGCGAATTGTTCAAGTACTTGGGATTGATTTGCATTTAGCGGGAACAACTCCACTCTCGCACCTTGTCCACTCGTAAAACCAATTGGATAGTAGCACTACACCAGATCTCTATCTCTTCCGGGTATTTTCAGGCAGCTCCGACATGCGGGGGGCTTGGATAGGGCCATATATGACGTTGTAAGGCAAATACATGATATTGCGTGAGTATGTCCCTAATTTCGGACCGTGCCCACCTCTGCAGCTGATCGAATGGTATAAATACACTGTATCATCACGA